>PVKE010013769.1:0-36019 GCA_004027555.1 Craseonycteris thonglongyai
ATCATCACTGCAAAATTATTTCAGAATTCTCTTCACTGGGTAATGAAAGACTAAGAGAAATGGGAATACTGAAAACCCAAATCGACTTATGTGCATATGCACTTAATCCCATCTGGGTGAATTCCTTCACTTATACAGGTTCATAGTTTTATATGTGATTATATAGTTTCGATTTCAGAAAAACTGTACAAATCACTATTGCTTTTAACAGTATACTGCCTGTTTTACCTAATACAATCACTCCTCACTTAACAACCTACCTGTTTAATGTTCAGATTTATGACTAATTCTACAGCATGAGGAATTCCCTTTCTCAGTCCTTGTCTCGTTCCCATAGTTGGTAAATATTCACTACACGAAGCATATTCGCAATCACAAAAGACTACATATTTCCTTTGTAAGTGTGATGTCACGTGATATCTGTTGAACAATATAGCACTATGACATACAACAAGACATTTGCCTTTAAGCTTCTGGATTATTGACCAATTCACTTAATGACCCAATCATAGGCATGGGACTTGGTCATTAAATAAGGAGTGCCAATACCTACTTTTTGAAAGATTAAGATATCTTTTGTAATTCTTAACCCTGCATCCCCAAAAGAGGTTTGAGGTTCAAAATGATTAGGGAATTCTGATTTTAATTAATCAATGCTAATCTTAACCAATAGTAAAACTAATCATGATTTCTTTAGGGCATCTCAAAGCCTTTATTTAATATGTTACTGTGCATTTTGAATTATGTGAGAAGAAATAATATTCAGTATTTCTCAGATTTGTTGGAGCATTGCCTTTGTTTAAGGAAAACCTAATATCTTAACAAACTTTTGTTCTTTAAAATGCAGTTTAAACATTTTGTCTTCTATCACTGCTAAAATTATTTATTTCAAATTCTACATATTATAGATAAGTAAAATGAAAACAAAAAGGTCTAGTAATTGGCTCAAAGTCTCACAGTTAGTAACATGGCTCATGACTACAGCCCAAACCTTCTGATTTTCACTAGAGTGCTATTTTCATTTCATATATATCTGTAAATAAATACGAACAGTGAAAATAGCTTTACCACCTGATACATAAATATATATTTGACACAGCCAGAGTAACTTTGCATTGATCTAAACATGTAAAATGCCTTTTAAAATCTGAGATATTCATTTATTAAACTATGTTTCCCTATGAATTCAACATATTTTTAAACACTGTTGATTTTCATTAAAAAATAAATTTTATAAAGTAATTTAATGTTGTTGTTTTGTTTTTTTTTACCAATGTTACAATATTTTAAAAAAGATGTTTTAAAAGAGAAGAGAAAGAAAATCATATCTAGTGCACTCAGCACTTTTGTCACAGTGTCTTTATTTTATTCTTGAGGTTAAAAAAAAATGTTTCATTAGCTCTTTTTTCAATAAGAGATGAAAATAAGGCAAAAATATCAAGTTAAATGTCCTAGCTGCTGGTACATGGTCAATTGGTAGAAGAGTCAAGATGTTAATGCAATTCTATGTCCAATTTCTTTTTTATAAAATGAGGGTAATATCTAGTTACATCAAATATCATATAAATTAGAACATATTATGTAACATAAAGTGCTTACATATATACATATGTATATATATGTATATATACATATATGTATATATGCATAAATTACTATTAATAGTCTCAGTGAAGAACAAATATATCTTAATATTGTTTATAATTTTCAAGTCATCCAATAACACGCACTTAAAGGTAAATATTCCCATTAGGGAAAAACAGTAAGGAAGTTCATGAATTATCCTTTGGTTGTTTTTTAAAGCTGCACTGTAGGCCTTGATCACATTTGTTGATCAAGTATGTGTAAAACTGAACATCTTTAATGAGATATGCAAGGAATTGAAATTCGTTTTGGGAAATGAAAACAAAATTTCATTTAGTAATGGTCACCAATGGCCTACACTCAAGGCAGCAACTACTAGACAAATAAATAAATAACTTGCTGGTTTTATATGACCAGGAAGCAGAGGATATTCCAGCAACTTGTTCATTACTCTTATCTGCTGGGTCTTTTACCTCTCAACTCTATAATGGAGAAGCTAGAGATAAAGTTAATGTTTTTATATTACATTATATTTTAATTTACATTTTAATTTAAAATGTTTATATCTACATGGTTTTTTTTTTAATTTTTTAATTTTGGTTTCCATAAAGTACACAGACATTAATGGATTAAAATGCAGTATCTCCCAACTTATTCAGAAGGTCCAGCTTGTCAGAAGTCTGATAAAGGCATAAGAGAAGCTGGAAATATCTATCGCAACACCCTGCATTATGGCTCTTAGGGATTCAGGTGGAACTTCATTGACTTTTTAAATGTATAATTATTTTAAAGTCTATTTAAGTGGCGTCTCAGCCTCTGGTGGGTACATAGAAACAAAGGTCAGAAGCTGTCTGAGGCAGGTAAAGCACAGAAACAGAGGTGGCAGCTTGACAGCCTTTTACCACGCTACCCAAAAACTCTGGTTTATAATGACCATCCTGGATCTTGAAGAAAGGGCTAAATGATGTTAATAATGCTTGGAATTTTCTGGAAAGTCACACATTTAAAAATGATTGCCCTCAAATGCGGTTAAGTACAGGTAGCTGTGAAGGGGAGTTGTGTATGACTCTGTGTGTGTGTGTGTGTGTGTGTGTGTGTGTGTGTGTGACTGGCAATGCCCTCTCAAAGGAGGCAGCATTAAAAAGGGTCTTAGTAAAAGTGATGCCAATCAATACGAAGATAAAAATGAAGCACATATTTTGAGAAGAGGGAATGCCATAGTCCAGTATTTCACTGACTTGAGGGAGGGGTGAATGATGATGATTTTTCTAACATGGCTGGAATACAGAGTCTAAGTGGGAGGGTGATCAGAAGCCTGGTTCCTTTTTTGTTTTTATGAGTAAGTTTTAATTATTATTAAAGTCTACTTCTGCCCTATAAACTAAAAGATTCTAACTTGTGGTGTCACTCAGTTATTTATACATTGATTTAATTAAAGAGACTATGATACAGTTTGTTTAGAAAAATAAAGCAATAGAGTGTGGTGTACCTGGGTATGCAAGAAAGTATTAAAAATAAAAAGTCACCAATCTATGCCACAAATATACCATAAGCCCTGTGTTGTGCTAAATATTGTTTACATCCAATTCTCACAACAGTTATAAATCATCACCATTGTTATTCTCATCTCAGGTAGGAAAACTGACATTCAGAGAAGTTAAATGTCTTACAGACATAGAGAAATTCAGCACCAAGGACAAATTTTATACTCATATATGTTTGGCTCCATATCTGTGTATGTGTGTGTGTGTTTATTTATTTTTTATTATTACACCATATTACAAGCTTGGGAGAAGGGACTTTGCAGAAGGAAAAAGAGTACACAAATGTGAAATATGTCTCCTAGTAACAAACTACCTACTGTAAAATTATAGTGGTTTGAAATGCTGAGTAGATTCTTTGAATAAATGAAGGAATAAAGAAGTGAATATGGAGCAAATGTTATGTGACAGTGATAATAATGGCACACACTATTAATCAAGCACCTGTTATGTGGTAGGCTACATATTTTACTTAAAAAGGACTATTCAGATATTAAAAATCAGAAAACCGTGGTCAAGAAATCTTAAATAATTTAGCAACCATGACTAATTTTATGTGGAGTCTGATGATCTAGTCCGTACTTCCCCCCACTTTGGTATGGTTTCTCTCTAATAATCCCAAAAGGATTAATTTTAGTGGAAGAAAATGGAAAGTTGTATGAGATTAGAAAACAAGGACTTAATGATACTGGTAGGAAAGAACAGATTTCTCATCATTGTATATAATCAGTTGTATGTGTATACATCAATCTTTAGTAGTAGACCACCATAATGTCTCATGATGTCCCTACAACTATATAGTTAGCTATAAAAAGGCAATGACTTTAAAAAGTCTCTACTGTATATAAACTGCTGCTATTGTTCTAATTTGTATGATGATTTGCAATTGCCAACTTTACCCAAACCCTAGTTGGAGACATTACTAGTATGAATCAGAAGGTCCAGATTTGAGCCTTGTTGTTTCTTAATTGTGAAACATTGATCAACTCAGACCTCTTAATTTTAATTTTTTGTTTGTGTATTTTTGCTGTCTGGTTGATCTACCTAATAGAATTGTGTTGAGGATCAAAATGAAATACTGAACTGAAAGTGCAGTAAATTTTATAAAAATGCTGTAAGTCATAAATAAAATCCACACAAATGTCTTGTACACTGTAGACATATTAAATATTTATCAAGTGAATAACAGACAAGGGACCAGTATTGAAAAAGTTCAAGAACGTAGCCCGAGTCCAACTGCCTGGGTTTAAACACTGACTCCACTACTTACTAGGTGAATACATTTGGAGAAGTTACTTAACCTCTCTGTACCTCTGTCTTCTCATGTATAAAACAGGTAAAATAGCATTTGTCTGTGGGGCTTTAGTTAAGGATAAAATAAGGTATTTCATGAATTTGTGCATAACATTGTATTTAGCACATATAAGTATGCTAGTCAATAGCAAATATATTGTTATTCTTTTCCTGAGGTTGAAATTACACCAATGAAAGGAAGGGAGCAATTTAGGAGGCCGTTTTAGAATCTCCTGCCTCTTTAAAGCTCGTGAGTATGTGGATGGAGGTTTGTTAATTTAAATGGATGCAGTTTGAATTAACAGCTTCTGTTCCTCCCCTATTATTTCCAAAAAGATAAGGAAACTAAACACTATCAGGGAGATTATCCAAGAGCATAGCAAGCTACCTCTCTTAATTTTACACCTCCTTCCTGTTGCTCAATTGTTTTTCTGTAACTCAAAAGGTATACTGAAAGTCAAGAATAACAGAAGCAGAAAGGTTTAAACAAAATAGGGTAGGACATGCCAGTCATTTTGTAGATTGGACCTATGGCATAGTTGGACAATTAAACACATGCAAATGACATTCTTCTCTCTTCTGGGGACATCCTTTTCCCCTTCTCTTGCCTGATGAACCAACCTCAGAATTTCTCCCAACGTCCATGAGTTGCAATGCCCTACTACAGCTATATTTTATCGAATACTATAACTATGGGTTTACCTGTTAGTGAAATTTTTCCATAATATAAAGACTGCTCACCTTTATACCTCTGAGAGATTAGTTGGCTTATATTAGGAGCACAATAAATGTTTATTAGACTAAATTGTTCTTCTACTTTAATATAGTAATTTAATTTAAAATTTTAAGTCACTTTTGAAATAACTTCAAAAATCTAGGCTATTTAACCAAATGTGTCACTCATAACCTTTCATAATTTCTATTGACACAAAACAAATAAATATCTGTTAACCCTTAGAATAAAAAGAGTATATCCCTTTGACATAATACTCCACAAAAGCTTTTAACTTCCTACCATATATTTTTATAAACAGGTGATATAATGTTGACTTAGATTTGATAGCATAACTTTAAAGGATTAGCTTCTGTTGGTTAACTTTCAGTAGGGATCTCTGATAGAGTCCCACCTCTTTTCTAACTGCCTGTGATTACAATTGCCCTGAAGCTAAGTTCTTTAATGTATAAAGCTGGAGTTATTTATTAACTAATTATATTCACTGCTCAGAATAGGCAATTCTTACCAAAAAAAAAAAAAGTAAAAGAATGTATACTCCCCTGGTTTGATTGCAGGGAATTATAAAACAACTACTTCTGTTCTTCTACTTTGTTTACCAAACTGTTGGGGTCAATTAAGAAAAGTTTCTACCATGGTAGGGAAAACCTTGTGCACACTCTTTTCCAGAGATTTGTGCCAACTTCCCTAAGACCACAGGCTACTTGCTTATTTTCACAGGACAATTGGCAATATGATCATTTGTAACAACACAGATGTTTTATATATGCCCATATACCACAGAATCTTCTTATATTTCACATAAATCATAAGTGGCAAATATAAAGCTATACATACAACAAAAAATGAACGCTTTGTAATTCACTTATACTGGAAACATACATAGGTACTGGAACTGAATGTCAGAAAAAAATTGTTTTTCTTCCCTTTTCTGGCCTATTCTTTTGCTAATATTCTATCATGGACTGAAATTTCACTTGACAAAATGCACATTTTTCTGTCTCAACCCTCATATGGTCAACTATTAAGAATAAAAGAAACAAGTACTATGTTTTCCCCTTGACATTAGCATAAGCCACATGAAGCAATGACACATGCTCAGTAATTTATATATGCAATATTCTTGAATGTGTAATGCTGTTGTGAGTATATATTCCTATACATTAAAGTAAGCATTTAAACTTAAAATCAAAATATATCATATACTCAACTGAAATGGGCATTTTCAGGAAATCATTAGAAAGAGCAAGAAGCCAGAATTCAAGAATGATAGGAAGAAATTTGGGTAAGGTTACAATATAAATTATAGGCTTATCTTCACCCTTGGTTGAGTGAAGATAATGGCAAAACTGGGTGCATATACCCGCCTTCAGCCCAAGCATTATGGGTACCTCTGAGTCTATTTAAATATGTGTGCATTCATATTCTTGAGCACACTTAAGTCATTGGTGCTTATACAAAATAGGATGCACATTTGCTTGCTAAATAATACAATAGTGATTTCATTAAATTGTCATTATTGAAAATTGTACTGTAGAAAACCTACCAGCCAATCACTTTCAGAACGATTCAATTTGCTCATGTCCATCTAGAATGAAAGGCTTGCTGCACAGCTGTGTTTAAGACTGTGTAATGACTTTAAATCTAGGACACAGACTCTTTTTGCATGTCCAATCAATTTATGAGAAATCTGATCCTGTGCTAATAGGGCCGTGTGTATTAAAATTCATTCTGTGAAAATTGTATCTGAACTGAATGCAGCATACAACCTTTGAACTCTATCAATTTGATTTTGCCTTCACTTTCTAGAAGAGGTTATTTTTTTCTTTGAAAAGTAGACTATTGTTTTCAAAGGCATAAATTGAAGACCAGAAAATGTTCACACATGAATGCTATGAATTCCTAAATTAGGATGTGTTGATTATAAAGTAGTCAGATTCACATACATGGAGGATATTGTCCCAACTTCTGTGGAAATCCATGTAATACTGAAACAAAGCTTTCTCACTAATTTTAGCATTACGACTACCTACAGTAAACTCTAATATCAATTCCACTTCCAGCGCAAGTACTTGAAGTAAGACTATCAGACAAAGCATATACAGAAAATAAATGGGGGCATGTCCCAGAAAATCTGACACTTTTTGTCACAAAAGAAAAGCAAAATTGTGCAGTGCTCTATTTTACATACTCAGTTTAAAAAAAATTCTTTTTTCTTAATTTTTCTCCATTAGCAAACACATTGAAAACTCACAGTCTAAACAAATTTGTGTCAACTACCATTCAATATTATGACTTTCTTGACTTTGCAATTGTATGTTATAACTGCACACTTTTTTTATATGTCATGGTACTAATCAATATATGACTGCAGCATTCTGAACTCCGCATACAATTGTGTCACCCTACCATGTTTTCATAATACCATGACACTATTAAAATTCTGTAAACCAGTGTTTGGCATGGAGCTGTTAAAATCATTACAGTGAATGAGGCATAAAAATGTCATAACATGATTATCATACCTCATGGAACAAGTACTATAATTGTCACTTCCTGATTATCCAAGCTAGTAAAGATGCCAAAATACTGTACACGCTATACTGATAACAAAGAAATCTCTTCTGATCCAGTTCAGTGAAAGCCAGTCCCACCTGACTGTCAGAGGATGGATCTGTTGCTAAAGGAGTGACATTTCCTTCTCATTCTGTAAAAAGGCCTTAAATGTGGTTGTTAGTTATGTGACTGAGTGATAACTGTGGTTATTAATTGACTAATGGCTGAACCACCAGACATCAAGCAAAAGAAGCCAGTAACAAGCCCCAGGTATAAATTCCGTGAAGGAAGGAGCTATATTTTACTACCTTATCTTTCTGTTCAACCTATCATCATGCACATAATTGTACAAGTCCTTGAAAATATTTCTTGAATTGAATTTATTTATTGGATTGTGTAACTGATCACCCTGCTCAGGGCAGAATTTGCTCAAATTAACTGAAGATACAGTATTGGCATTCTCAGTAGTTTAATAATAATGTGAAAAGGCAGGGTCACTGTTCACTATATCATTTGAACACCTGAATCCTTTGGAAGAAAGAGACAAGGAGCAAATAAATGTCTAATTAAATAAAATTATAAAGTTAACTGTGCTTTTCATATGATTAGCTGTTGTTTTTCCAGAATACAAGTTATCATAAAATACTCCTTTGCATATAACAGAAACATAGACAGTAGGTAATGTTTATAAACTGAGAAAATGAAAGACAAATTTTGAGGCATCTTTGGACTATGAATCAGGGTTTGGAAGTGAAAAAAATATTCAAACAGAAAGAGAGAGAGAGAAAAGGAGAACGAGATCTTCTGATGAGCTAAGTTTTCTGACTCTTTTCTCTTCTGCATCTATGGGTTTTTCCCATTGTTCTCCCTTCCTTGCTTCAATTCTTGGTCCTTTCCCTGCGCCAATCTCTAGGAACAATCATGAGGAAGAGAAGTACCTATGATTCACTCACTGATTTCCCTCAGCTATTTTCTACAAAGTTACCAAGCTCTCCTTAAGACAGAGCAAGTCAAGCACACCGTGGGCAAGGTGAAGAGAGACTGGTGTTCACACTGCTGCATTCTGTTCACACCACACACAGGAGGAGTTGCTTTTGGAGCTGTGGTGTATGTTACTAATGTGCCAAAAATTAACAAAATAATTGGCTAAATTATATATTTCCCAGTATGGATTATAATAAAACAAATTTAAATACTCTATAATTGAGTTTCTGTCACCTCCCCACAGGGCAATAACAGACTGTCTTAACATCTGTGGATAATCTCTCTCTGCTTTGTCTTTCTATTCATTTATTTACTTACATACATATTACTTTTAGTGTTTTCTACCTATAATCTAAAAGACATTCCTCTCAGGAAAAAAAAATAGGTAAATAAATTAAAGTTACTAAAAAATAAACACTTCATAGTTTTTCAAATTCAAATGATGGTTTAGGACTTCAGTATTTTTGCACAAATTCTTATACGAAAACATTATACTACTTTTAAAGTTATTTTATTATGAAACTATTCAATATCTGCTAAATCTTGCATCCTCCAAAAATGCTGAACTCTTGACAGCAGGGTTCATTTCTTATTAGTTTTGAATTATCTGTATTTTACCTTATTATTAACACTAGTTAAATATGCTTTTGATAGCAGGTGACTTACATTACACTGTACATATTTATATTAGGATCAGCATGTAGAGATTTGAACATGTATTAGCATATTAAAAATAACTGCATTCTATTCCTAACTCTGTAGTAAACTTCAAGACATTTTAACTTTTCCTAAGAAGCCAGCTGTAAATACTTAATTATCAATTGAGTGATTTAATTAGATTAAAAAAAAGAGAGAGGTTATTTAAAAATAAAATTCAGGAGAGAATCCCCAAATACTAACAATTTATCACAAATTTTACTTTTGAAAGTGAAAATAATGCCTTAGTTTTTAAGTACAAATTGAGTCTTTGAACCAATTGTATACATTTAGCAAACTATGCTTTTAAAAATTGCTATAATAATATATTCTCATAAACCTTTCTTTTAATATTTAGGTATATCTGCTTCCTTTGATTCTATTCTCATGTGAAATGTATTCAGAACTTATACTATAAATTGGACACACACACACACATTGTATGTGTGAGTGTATATATGTGTGTGTATATGTGTATATATGTGTGTGTGTATGTGTATGTGTGTGTGTGTGTGTGTGTGTATACACACACAGAGAAGTTTTACAAATCAAATTTTTTGTCAGTCACCTGTTCTTGAGAAACTAGTTTGGTAACCAGGATTGTATCACCACTACACTCTTTACTACATTCAAACTGTCTTATCAATTAGACTAGAAATATAACAGGTTGCAGGTATATTTTAAACAGATAATGCTGCCAATAAAAGAAAATAAAGTCCTTCAAAGATAAGAAGAGGTTTATGAAAATTATCACAAATATGTATTTACTTATTTATCATGTACATTTCATGTACTATTTAGACTGAATTGTGCATGTTGTCAGATATGTTTAAAATGACATTTCAATTTGAAGCAACTCATATGTAATGACCTTTCTGCCGAGGGTGGGCTGCAGGAGCTTTGGATTAGGATATGAGTGACAATCAAACAAAGATACATGAAAGCACAATTCTCACAGACCTTGAAGTGTAAGCCATACTAAGTTATAGTGAAATAAACAGGTATAACCATACCAGAGAACACAATAGTTTTGCTGCCCATGTGAGATGCTTCCTGTGTGTATAGAAAAACTGAAATATTACCGTTTCCAGGATCCCTGCCTTCCTTTTTCTTCTAAAAGAAAGCTGCCACCTGCACAATTTCTGCAGAACACTTCAGAAGGTATCTTTCACTTACCTGAAAGAAAGAATAACAAAAAGCATTTAAAAATCATGTCATGCTGATTTTTTCCGATGATAAAAACTCCTTATGTTATATAATAGACAGTTTTCTTAAATGTTGTATTTCACATTGAACTTTTGTAAATAATATCTAGCTTTCCCTTTGTCCTAACATTACAGCATTAGATTCTTTTTGAAAATTTGATAATTCATTGGTTGGCATCCCTGATAAAATCATTTAAATGTCTGGCATACACCCGATTTCTCATACTGCAAGAAAGCAATGTCTCAATGTAATGTAGAGGAAGGTGGACATTACTTGGTCTCTCTGTGTATTTAATCATAATCAAATAAGTCTTTCATTCCTTCATTTATTCAATGAATACACACAGACCTTATTGTGAGCCAGCCACCTTGCTAGGCCTGAAGGAGATCAAGACACTCACCCTGACCTTAAAGATCCCACATTGTATCCACAAGCATTCTTATAGATAAGCTGTGTATCAGTCAAGTAGGACTACACTCAGAAGTCCCCTACCGCTTGGCCCTGAATAGACTCAAAAGTCTAACACAGAAAAGTATAATCTGTCTTTGACTCACAGTTTTATGCTCAGTTTGCAACATGATTGCAAAGACATGTTTTCTAGCCAGAAGGAACAGTCTAGAATGGAACAGGGAAATGCAGGGACATAGCAGTAAACAGCATTTTAGTAGGCTGACAAGTCAAAAAGAAGGAATTTGTACTGACTAGATAATAGATGCACATACCCAGCTCCTAGCTGTCACCCAGAATTGGTACCACTACAGATGGCATTTCCCTCCAGCACCTTTTATAGTGTACTGAGACCTTTCCAAGATCTTCTGCTTTACTGAACTTTGACTCCCCCTTCCTCTGTATGAGAAAGTTTCTCTCTCTCCATTGTTGACCCTCAATTACCAGCCAGTTTTTATGCCTTTTATACTACAAATTAGATGAGCCAAACAGGGTAGTCCCAATCCCTAGAATAAAACAAACAAACCAACAAACAAAAACACTCCCTGCTTTAGAGAAAGCTGTATTGGTCTCCTTGGGAATTTATAAGCTGCTATTTCCTACCTGCCATTGGATATTGCCAATTTATATTGTATCTTAACATTTACAATGCACGTTGGAAGCCCTTGACTTTCACCCCACCCAATCTGAGAACAAGGAATGAATTCTTTTCAGCGGCATGTGACAAATGAAGTTAGTATCAGCACACAGTAGAAGTTACTACAGCTATGACAGAGGGTGGTGAGCTGAGCCTCCTGTATTACAGCCCCTGCATGTAGCTGCTGATTTTTAGCAGCCATTGCACTCTAGTAAATGAAAACAATTAGATGGGAACTGGTGGGTGAGTGAGGTGATCTAGGATGCATTTAGGGCAGCACAGCTTTCTTGCATTCTTAAGCTCTACTTGATTTGGAAGAAAGATACGTGTCTTCCTCAATTAGGTGTTTCAATATGTTTATTAGACTCATTTGACTTTAAAGTGAATAATTAATTTTTAAAATGCAAGTGCCTGAAAGATTAAATGGTAAGATTCTTTCATAACACCACTAGTTATTAAATAGATACTAGTATGCCTTAAGAAAGCTCTAGAACACCATAAAAATACAAAAGGTTTTTTCATATTCTACTACACTTGTCCTCATGTTACCAAGAGCCAATGTGTGAACTTCAGCAAACCCCTATGTAAAAGAGATGCACGTCTAAACCTGCATACTAGTATTAGAACAGGATTACATTGTATTATGAATTTCCACACTCAGACTTGTGAGGAAGAAAAAATGTGATTTTGAATGCTTATGTGGATATCTATGTCTTTGAATATTAGCACATCTCAGTAAAAAAAATTGGAGATTAAGCAATCAGACATACTCTGTGACACCCAAGCCTAATCCAGCATAACTCTATAGACCATCTGATGCATAGTGAACTAGAGGCCGGTATATCTTAATTTACTCTGCCAAGGGGCCATAATGAAGCTAGAAAAATAACAATAATGATGCTTGGTGACAACTTTCACATTTGCAAGGTTTCAAGTTCTCCTGGGGACAGTAAAAGCTTTAAAAAATGTCAGGGAGAAGCTGCAGAGGTGATATTGATGGACTCAGAAGAAGAAGAAATCTGATATTTTGGAGGCAGTATTGTGGTGTGATTAAATGAGTATTTTCCTGAGTCAGAACTCCTGAGGCTAAAAAGTTAAACTACCTAAATTTCAATCTCTTCATCTGCAATACAATAATAATCCCTGTACATATATCGTGAAAGTTCCTAGCCTACTTCTGTGCACAGAGCCCAACACACGTTAACTATTCTTCTTTTTTTTCATGATCTCAGCTGCATCTTTACTTTGTTGTGGGAAAGGTGGGCGTCAGGTAGAAAAGGAGACTACATATACAGAATGTTTACTTTATGGCTATGCATAGAATACGCTGATAGCCATCTCTCTCTCTTTGACAATGGCTTAGGGAGGTTATGAAGGCAGGCAGGTTACATTGAGAAATGAGAACAACAACGATGCTTTATAATTGTGTGGCCCCGGCCCGTACGGAACCATATGCTGAACTAGAAGCTCCCCCAGTTCAGCTCTCTCTGTATCTCTCTCTCTCTCTCTCTCTCTCTCCCTCAAAAATAAATAAAGAAAGAAAAATATATTAAAAAAAAAAAAAAGAATTCAAACACTGCTTTGGAATCCAAAAGCCAAGATGTTGTTCACGTGGGACATATCGACTGGCCCATAGCTTTATCTGAACTCCCACTCATCTTGAAACTCGAATGTTTTGGAACTCAAACGGGTTTCTAGGATGGATTAAATTCAAATTCTAAGGCATCACGGTACAGATTAATATTAGCAGAGAGGTTTGACTGCACAGAGACCCTAATAAATCAATTGCCTGAAGATTCATATCAAAGCCCTCTCAGTGAGTGGCAAGTGACAAACTGCATTGAATAGCAGGCTTTTCAGTGACAAGTGAGTTGACGAACTTCAATTGTACAGCTGCATCTGGTAGCAGGCTTTAAGTCAGAATCCAACACCTATTTTAAGTCATGGGTGGCCTACACAGTAATTTCTTTACCAATTCCCTCTGTACCTCTTTCTGATGCCATCTGTCCCCACCAACCATCTCTCCAGAACCTGGACCCTAGAAAAACTGTCTTCCACAAAATGGTGTCTGGTGCCAAAATCGCTGAGCATCGCTGCTCTAACGCACGAGGCTCATGGAGGGGTCCTTCATACCCCGGGCTGGGGGTCATCCTGTCCATGGAGTCAAGTAACATCCATGAGGGGAAAGAAAATAAGAATTTCTAAAAATAACCATGATCATTATTGCCTTCCAAGTGTATACTAAACAAATCAGCCTTACGAGACTCGCTACCACACATGCTAATTGCATCCCTACTGCTCCCTCATTGTTGTCATCGTTCTGTGTTTTGGTCCATTCTGAGGTTGTGATTCTCAGTTTTCAAAAGGTATTTACATGTGGAGAGCATAATGAGGCAGCACTTAACTGTTACAGCTACACAAGAACATGACAACATACCCCAAAAAGTCTTCTACAAGGAATCATGGGAATGTGAATCATATAAAAACTAAAATTTGGTCAGGCATTGAAACTAACCCTGCCACTTTCTCAGATGATTCATAGGATCCTCAACCATTGCCCATAGACAACCCTGGGGTTTTGTTCCTGAAGGATTTAATTACAAGAATACCAGCCTCTGCGAACCCATATGTGGAACTGGGGTGTGGCCCCAGTTTGGTTCTCACGGGGGCAAGCTTCCCATGTGTGAAGACCCTGGTTTGGCCCCCCAGCTTTTGGCCCCCATGTGAGAGCGCCCCAGTTCAGCCCCTTGTTCGAGGGGGTATGTCTCCCACGTGGGAGGCCCGCAGCCCAGTTCCCTCCCTGTGGGAATGAAACCCACCTGTGTGGAATGAAACCATGTTGAAAACTAATGATGTACATCTATGGAAACAGCTATAGGCTCTCCCCCTTCTCTCTCTCTCTCTCTCTCTCTCTCCCTCCCTCTCCCTTTCTCTCTCTCTGTCAAAAACAATAAAATAATTCTTTAAAAAAAAGTGAACAGTTCAGTGTTGATATATGAATACCATTCCTGAAAGGATGGTTTTCTCAGGAGACCTTCCACTGAAAGTTCCACAAAAATCAAAATCATAAATAAATTATATTATGTAAGAACTAAATGAACCTCTTGGTCTAAGAGAGTTTAATCAAAGCGTCAGGTATTCTGAAATCAAATTTGTTTTGATTTTCTCCAGACTCCTTTTTTTTTTTTTTTTTTTTTACTTCATGATAACGAAACAAAAGCATTTCTAAAAATAGACAAAAATGAATCACTGCTACCTTGGGTAAATGCCATTCATATTCCCTGAAAAAGTCACCTTGCAAACTTAATGTAATTAAAACAATGGCAGAAAAGTTCTGAACTCTTTTTAAATAACTGTAATTATTTATCTAAAGAGTCCAGTGCTTATGAGTAGATGTAATTCTTAGGACTAGTGGAAAAGAGAGAGAGAGAAACAACCAACAATGAAGTTTTTTATCTGCTGAGGCACAATTGCAGGTTTTTATCAATGGACATTTATTGTAATGCTGTGAAAGGGCAGAATTTGTCTGGCCTATATTATCTATCTAAATAGACTATACTTATTGCCTACATGAATATAATCCTTAGTGGTAATACAGCTATAGTAACTCTACTCTCAGCCAGCATCCACGCCAGCAGATTAGGAATTTGTATAGCTACCACAAGTAAGCAAACTATAGGAAGAAAAAAACCAAATGAAGAAAGGAGGACAGGAAAGAAAGAAGAAAACAGGTTAGTATGCTTAAATACTATAAGACACTGTAAGTATAATAAGGATAGTCTTATACTTAAATCACACTTCATAATTAAAATGTTTCTTTCTTTTTTTTTAAGACCACCGTGTTGCAATACTGTGTCTAGGAAACAGTCTCATCTCCCATCCATCTTTGACAGTTACTGTTCCATCTCTAAACCACAAATGGAGACTAAGCTCTGCTGATAAAGTGGGCAACAGTCAGAGCCAGGACTTGCCTCTTGCTCCTTCCATGAAGCTTTGTTTTCTCTAATAATTAGTAGCCTATGGAATTTGCACAGAGAACTAAACATTGTATATGGACTAAACTACATTTACTCACTTGGAAAATTCTTCACTCCTTTTTGTCCTTCCAAAATTAAAGGATGACACATGGGGAGGAAGCATTTGCTCTGACAGCTTTTAAAACACAGTTGTCCCAGGAAATTTCCCTTTCTCTTTATTTTACCTTCTTTCATCTTTTTTCTCAAGTTTCTCTAATTGACTTAATGGAGTGATTCATTCTAATTTCCTCACTTTATTTATGTATGTATTTATTTATTTTTATCCATTAGGTCCCCCAGCGAACTGCTTATCTTTGACTGCCATATGACCCATATTTCTGGTTCTGGCTCTTTAATACTAGAAGACAAACTAAAATAAGCACAGAAAGTTAATGCCAAGATTTAAACTGTAGCAACCCTGATATTCAGTAAAGCTTTTGTCATGTTTTTGCATGCACATCATGCTTACTAACATAATTCATTTAACTATGATTTTTTTTCTAACTGTTATCATTCTCTCTTCAGTGAACTCACCTCAAACTATTTAATTTTTTTTTGGTCTCCTACCCCTTTAGTGGCAATTTAACTTGTTTTTATGCTTCTCTTGTCTTGATTTAAAATACTTTTACTCTACAGATGAAGCTACAACAAGTCATGGAACTTCTCCAAGGTCATGCAGTTGGTACAGGACACAGCCAGGAATTAATTCTATTGCCTGATGCGAGAGCCCTGCCTCTTGACCAGTCTGCAGTTCTGCCTCTAGGGTTCTCTCTTACCCCATCTGCCTTCTACATTTCTTCTTCATTCCATCTATAAACCACAAATGGGAAAAGGCAGTGAAGCATAAAGAAGCGAGAGGAAAGGGGATCTATGAATATTTTCTTCAATATTATTGCAACTGGTCTGCATGTAATAGAGGGAAGGCAATTCATGCACTTGTCCCTGGTGTTCTCCACCCGTGAATCTGATTTACATGCCACAGATCAGGACTGATCATCAAGGTCTTTTCTCACACATTCGTGTATCTATTATCTAGGAACCATCCAAGGTTTCATTTTGCTGAAAAGCTGTTCTAATCAGACCCTGATTTTATAGGCAAATAACCTGGCTTTGTTCGCTGCGACTCCTGAGAGGCGAAGGTGCTACGTGCATTGCCCCTGTAGCAGCAACAACAGCCCCATAACAACTGTGCTTCATCATTTGCTTACTCTGTCCCCCCCCACCCCCCAAGCCCCTCTTATTTTCTTTCCAGCAGGGATGGAGGAACAAATTACATTATATTTCTCTGCTCCATAAACTATGTCAATGTCTGTGGAAACAATGTTAAATATGGTAATTTTTCCTCTCTTAATCTATTACATTTCTAGTCTCAGTCACAGTGAACTTTGAAAGAAAAACAACTGCAAAGGCATCTGGGTAAAGTCATTATGCTAATTTGCTGGTGCTAATCTGTAGAATCAAAAAGTAGCTATGAAGTGAGGAATCTCTGGAAAGGTCTGGCACACTTTCCCCTCAGCCTTCCCCTGCGCCTGCAAGCCACTTCAGCTGAGCTCTTTGTTGATTGGGGACTTTGACCTCATCCTAGTCCGGCTTTTCACCTCTCTCAATTTAAGAAGTAATTGGAAGGGGTGGATTTGGTCTTCTGAACCCTCCCTGGAACACAGAAGAAAGTGAACTCTAGTAAGAAATTGGATACCTCTCTGGGAGGAGTGCTCACCAGACGGCCTGAGAGAAATATTGAGACCATACTTTGCAAAATGGGCAAAGAGGGAGCAGTTCTCTAACCCACGGTAGGAATCTGTCGAGTAGTGGAAGTTTAATACACCAACAATGACAACAAAAAGCTGAGTGATGATGCCGCCATTTTAGTTCTCTTACGACCCTGCTGTTAAGCTTCGCTGTGTATGTTTTTGGTAATGTGTCACAGGTCTATCACCTGCCCCAGGTAGCTTCAATGCTCTTGGTCCAGGATGCTCTAGGAGCCACCAGGAACCACAGAGTCACAGAGCAGAAAGAGATCCTAGAAAGCTACAGTATTCATGGATCCGCTCTCACTCCATGCATGTTCCAGAAAGAAAGGAAAGCTCACCGTTTGGAGCAGCTTCCTATTCCCTCTGGGGTTGAGCAGAACTTGCTGCTTATAAGAGGAAGGGCCACAATGAAACAGAGACACCAGATAGTCTCCTTAGCCTCTTAAGCCGGTTTTTATGTACTGCACTGTTAAAATGGCTCTAGAAGAAAGTGCTTTGTACAATTTCAAATCTGTGTTAACGCTCACACAGAATCATTTTTACTTTAGAGATGATAATCTCAGATAGTTTAATTGGAATTAGGTAAAAATAAATAACCCTAATCTCTCCCAATTTCAGACATACATTCCAGCATGAAAACTGTTCCCTCATTAGAGGAAAAAATGAAAAGGTAAACTACGCACAGTTGATGTTTTATTTTGACAGAGCCTTTCAGTTTTCCTGGAGATATAAATGTTTAATTTATCTACATTCTCCCACATATATTCTGGCAAAAAGCACTGAGTAACGACAGCAGAATGCATTAGTATCTAAATGTTGCAGACCGCTCTCGCACTCAAGTGCTTTATACAACGTGGAAGGACAGAAGAGGTTTTGCATATTGTTAATTCTGACATTACTAGGCTGACAGTAGTAGGAGGCAGATGTGGAGGAGGGTTAAGTGCTGAGTCTCAGAACACCTGTGTTTATGGTTGGTATAACACTGATCACTTTGGGAACTTGATTCTGTGGTGGGCTTTTTTGTTTGTTTGTTTTGTTTTGTTTGTTTAACATTTCTGAATCTCGAAAATGAGCCAGTTTGCTGAGGGTAACTATATCATCCAGCATAAAATAAAGTCACAGTAAAGGTAGGAAAGAGGATTACGAGCATGCTAGGAGCAGAAACTAATAGAAAGCTGGATTTATGTGGTGCTTTGTTGAAAAGAAAGCTAGCATAAAACCAGACGGCAGTAGAGTTGTCAGCTATTAAACACAGTGCAGCACAGTGAGTGTAAACACACTTCGGGGACAGCTCAAGAATAAGCCAGGTGCCAGGAGTTCTCGCGGGCTGACTGGCACTGTCCTTTCCCTTCTGGTTCTCAACACCGCTGCCCCATCAAGACCCCTCCCTCTCCTTCCTAACTTCCTCCAGCCCACCACTCTCTTACTCAGTCTCCAGAGGTTTCAAACTCACCTTTAGACCCTCAATCTATAATGCCCGCTCCTCACTCAGAAATGCTTGTGTGGAGACAAATGACTTCACAGAACATGGACACTCCTTCCCACGGCATTCCAAGGCCTTTCCCCATCAGCTTACAAGTCTCCTGCCAGGCTTCCTGGAGGCCCAATGCACACTCTGCTCGCTGCAGCCCTGGAAGACCACTGCAAGGATCCACATCCTCCCCTTCACTTCCCTCTCCTTCCTGATTTTCTTCTTCCCACAACGCTTCAGGATCTCTTTCTGAAGGCTGTCTAAACCTTGTCCATTCTGTTCAAATGTTCCTCAGCCTATAGTGTCCCTGGCGCCTCTCTCCTGACCCATCTCCACCACAGGTATGGATCTGCTCCCCATCCAGTATCCCGAAAGCGCCTTGTTTACTAACTGCAAGCACCCCCCACCACACCACCCCATGCTGCCTTGCCCAACACCTTAGTGTGTAGGAACATCTTCCTCCAGTAGATGGCGAAGTCCTTAAAGGAAATGAAGCCAATCTGGATTTTCAGATTCCCAGATTGCTGTATTTTTTCCACGTATAAAACAGCCCCTAGGAAGCTGGGATGGCTCAGTGGGTTAAGCGCTCACTTTGCAGCCCTGGGGACTGAGGATCAAGTCCCGCCCCGGCCCGTGTGGACCCATATGCTGAGCTGGGGAGTTCCCCCAGTTCGGTTCCCACAGGGGCGAGACCCTGGACCAGTTCCTGCCCTATGCAGCCCCTCTCACCTGTGGAATGAAACTATGTAGAAAAACCAATGATGTTCAACGATGGAGACTGCTCTGGGCCCTCCCCCTTCTCTCTATCTCTGTCTCTCTGTGTGTGTGTCTCTCTCTCTATCAAAAACAATAAAAATAAATATTGAAAAAAAACACACAACAGCAGCCCCATGCATAAGACGACCCCTACTTTTCTCACCCGACATTAAAAAATCAAAACACTTGTTAATCCTGTGTAAAAGACAACTGCCAATTTTTGGTCTAACATTTTTAGACAAAAAAATTTTTTATACGTGGAAAAATACAGTAGTTCCTTGTTCACATCGGTGCTGAATTAATATTCATAGACTCAAAGACTTTATTTTATTCCATTCAAAGAAACACTCAGTGACTCCATTCAACATATTCAGTAATGCTCCACGAATAACAGTATGGATCACTTTAACCAACACATTATGCTACAGCTGTTTGGCGTTTTATAATTTCCCCTGTGCATTGGTAGAATATAAGAGAGAAAAAAACGTGCTGAAATGTCAGTGCCCGGAAGGCAGAGCTTTGCTGGCTTGGAAGTCGCTTGGGGATGTCTCCTGTTGTCTTTCAACAGGAACAGGAACGATGGGCTTTGGTAAGGAAGAGAAAGCTAAAGCATCTCTAATTTCCCCATTCCTAAAGCTTCCCTCACTTGGCAGAGCCTCGTGGTGTGTGGGAAAGCTTCCGGGAACACTCTCTCCAGGGCCATCAGGTGTCTGCTTTCACTGTATCAGATGTGCTTCCCATCAGACTCTCCCTCCCTCCCACCCACCTGTCCCATTACATAAGGGTTAATTGGCATCACAGATCACCGTAGCAGAGGTTAGATTGAGGCCCAGGTGCTTTAAGGTGAGCACATTCAGCCCAGTTCCTTTGGGGTGTGTGTGTGTGTGTAAGGGGGGGGGGGGGTTCGGGGGATAAAGATATTGACAAAGGTAATTGATGTTATCTTCGTAAGACAATCACAAAGCATCTCTAAAAACAATCGCCACAGTAACACTTGCCTTTTCATTCTCTACCTCAAGTACCCTCTTCTGACCATCACTGCTTTCTTTTCATCCAAAGTTTGCAGTGGAATGCAATAACAACAATGGATTCAAAGAGTAAACAAGAAAGACAGGAGAGACAATCTTGGCTCTTCTAAGCAGTGTTTTGAGTCAAGCATTTAGCTGAAATGCTTAGGCAATAAGAATGCACTTCCATGCGGCTACAGAAAGCTGGAACACAGTTGAATGCTCCCTGGAAAACAGCATTCATTTAAATTCTCTGTCCCAACACTGTGAGAGTGTCTTTTGAAAGTACTCTTTTTTATTGGTTCAGAGAAGAGGTTAGGCGTCTCTGATTGGAAGATGGAAAGAGATGCATCAGAATCCCCCAGACACATTCTAAGGGCTTTTATGGTGTCTGTGTCTGTCTGTGGGCTAAGAGGCTGTGCCCTGCAATTGTTCGTAGCTATAGCAAAAGTAATCAGAAAGATCATTTCATGGCCAGGAAACTGGAAAATTTATGGGGGAGATATTTCGTAACAGGCTTTTCCCCCCTACCTACCACATTTATTCTATTTTTAATTTGATGCCTTCTGTGTTAGCGTTCTTTTATTTTTAAATTTGAAATTATAATTGTTCTTTTACCAAACAATTATGTGTAGTGTGTATGTATGTGTGTATGTATGTATGTGTGTGTATGTGTATGTATATTATTTAGATAAGAATGAGTTTGTAATGTGTATATGAGGGCTGTCCAGAATGTATCTAGCCACGCAGTATGAAAAATGGAGGCATTTATGGCTGGATTTTTTCCAGACAACCCTCGTTAATAAGATCCCTAAGAAAAGATGGCTAGAGTCGAATCTTAATTTACCAACAGCTAATTTGCATTTTGGTTGTTTGGTGGTCTAACCCACTCCCTTATAAATAAACGTCCTGGTGGCATTGAATAATTCCCACAATATATAATATTTTTTATTAATTTTTAAAGATTTATTTTTATTATTTTTAACAGAGAGAGAGAGAGAAGAGGGAGAGCCCAGAGCAGTCTCCATAGTTGCACGTCATCAGTTTTTTACACAGTTTTGTTCAACAGGTGGGGGCGGGACTGCCCAGGGCAGAAACCAGGCTGGGGCACATGGAGCCCGCCCCAGTGAGAACCGAACAGGTGCACACCCCCGTTCAGCATATGGGGCACCATGGACTGGGGCTGAGATTTGATCCTCAAACCCAGGGGCTGCAAGACGAGCTCTCAACCCACTGAGCCATCTCAACATCCCCTGTCTGATTCTTTTCTCTTTTTAAGATTTATTTTTATTGTTTTTGATAGAGAGAGAGATACAGAGACAGAGAGGAGGGGGAGGGCCCAGGACAGTCTCCATAGCTGCACATCATTGGTTTTTCCACATAGTTTCATTCCACAGATGGGAGTGGGGCTGCACAGGGCAGGAACTGGGCTGGGGTCTTGCCCCGGTGAGAATTGAACTGGGAACACTCCCCAGTTCAGCATGTGGGTCCGCACGGGCCGGGGCCGGGATTCGATCTTCGGTCCCCAGGGCTGCAAAGTGAGCGCCTAACCCACTGAGCCATCCTGGCTGCACCCCCTGTCCGATTCTTAATGTACAATATACTTAATATTAACCTGAGAAGCAAAAGAATATAATAGAGTTACTTCATTACCTGTGTGACCTTCAGCAAGCTCTTTAATTTTATTGATTGAAACTCCTTACTTTAAAAGCGAGGATAACAATCATATCTAATTCTTTGGGTTATTTAGAGGCTTGAATGACAAACTGGTTATGAAGTGCTTAGCATACTGCTTAGCACACACAATATAAGGCCAGAGAATTATAAAATAAATTATAAAATAACTTAAAGCAGAGACATCTTGTTTCAAGAACAGGAATGGAAAACCAGCAAGCCCAACAAGATGAGAAAGAGACAGCCAGGGAGCAGAGACAGGAAGACGCGTTTATGAAGCGGGGGTGACAAAAGGTGCAGAAACAAAGATGCGCAGAAACAGCCAAGTGTGAATTTTTTTACTAAAGAAGCCAAGCCAGTACTTTTCCACTAGGCCCAGCCCTGATTGGTTACCTTACTCTATAAACAACCCCTTACCCTCGATTCGGGGCTGAAGCTCTCATTCAGGCTTAGCCTGGCAGTGTTATCTCTAACGAACTATTGCTTTTGAATTTGGGTATGGTCCTTCTTTGGGGAACCTAACACACAAGCACCTAATATTCTTACTAACCAGGATCTGATATAGGGCTTGTGGTAAAATAAGTCCTCAAAAAATTTTTACTAAAAAAAGAAAAGAATGAGTAAGCAATTTCCACATTCAATAATACCTTCAGGGGAAATATCCAGGATCATATTTTCCTGACCCCCTTCTTCCATCCCACATGCTTTTGCTAACCTGGGTGACAGATGTCTCGCCCTTCCTCACTCTACTCCATTTAGGCAGCTTCACGGCCCAGTAAGGATGAGCGCTGTGGGTGGAAAAGAGAGGGTACCATGGAGGGATGGGGGTGGGGGTGGGGCTCTCCATGGTTTTGGTTCAGGGTAAAATAAGGAACATAAATACTGGTTTTGAGTCTCCAACCTTATAGAGGCAGGAAAGAGGCTCAGTCAGATTAGGGATACAGGGATAGTAGTTTTGAAAGGGAGAAAATAAACCTCTAGAGAAAAGAAAAGCATACATGTAAGAGGGAGAAAATCCTATGTGCACTAATTAAAAAGGCAAGAGCTCTAGGAACTCAGAGAAGGGCTGATGATACGTGAAAAGGGAGGAGGGGTATGCTGAACTGGGGTCTGCTGAGATGGGATGGGGCAGCAATAGAATGAAATTTGTCAGTGTAGCAATAATGGGGTAAGATAAAGGGGCATAGGAAGAGAATCTCTGTGTGGTCAGGCCTAGAAACTGTTCAGTTTCACAAGCAGGATGAACAGCAAAGCAGAAGCTTGAGCCAGGCATTGTTTTCACAGGAGACCTAGGCCTATTGCATTAATAACTCCCACGGGGTGGAAAGCAGTCAGTGACATCTACTTAGGTCAGAGATAAAGCTGGGAGAGAGGCTACACCACAGGCAACTGCAGAACAAAGAAAGACAGGGTCTCAGCTGAAGAACGCACCATCAGCAAAGTTCAGTGCAACAAGTGACTGGGCCATCAAACTGCAGAACAATCCCCTTGCACTCTACCAGCCTTGGCCTACCCCACTCACTCCCTCCTTTGGACTTTGAAGATCAGGACTAATGTTTCTGGCCTGTTCCTCAGAGCTGGAAGGGGCATCTTCTTTCACAACACTTGCTGTCCTCAGCAAATGCCTAAGGACAGATTTTGCCTCACCTTGGGGGCTCAGATTCTCCCCCAGTCCTAAGCGTTAGACTTCACTGCAGTGTTTCCCCCAGTTTGCCTTCTTCCAGAAATGCCTATTTCTGTGGATTAGAAAACAGATTTCAACATGAAGCCTGTGTCCTGCCTTGGTAGACTCTAGGTCAATTTCTGTGACAAGGCACAAAGGCCCTGTGGCTAGACAAACTAACTTTGGAGGCTAAGGATGCCCCTAAATAGAGAGATTTGCCCAGTGAAGATTTCCCAGTTAGGAAGAATTTATATTTCTGCACATCTTAATTAGAGGCCTGGCAATTTAGTAGATCATGTAGGAAAATGCTACTAGCACTTCTGTACTTAAAATTATAGAAAATGGTTAGACATTCTTTGCTTAACACAAAGAAAAACATCCCTGCAGCTAATTCACATCTACTTGTAAATAGTCTGTTTCATGTTGATTCTGTGGCATTTAATGTTTTCATGAAGATAGTCTGTGGGTTAGTGACTAGAACAGGACCTGCACAAAGAAGATAATGGCCAGTCACATTCTATGTGTGAGGTGTGGCTCAATGAGTCATCTTAAAACAAAACAGCAAGAAATAAATTTCACAACCACTTTCATGGTTTATGACTTAAAAGAGCTGAATGAAAATTTCTGACATAGATTTCTTTGAGAGGGGTTAGAAGTAACACGTCTCTTAGTTCTCTGAAGATTTTTCCATAACACAGAAATATTCAGACCCCTGAAGGCTCATTGTGGCTGAGTTTTTCTGTTTATCAAATGAAAATTGCTATTCAAACTCAGTAAGATGTGAAGGGAACTAATGAAATGCCAAAGAGAAGGAAAAAACTGCTTACATGCAAGCATATGTGAGTGATTATAAATGTAATTATATATATATATATATATATATATATATATATATATATATATATATATATACACACACACCCCTAATAATTATTTAACATATATGGTTACCATATTTTCCATAAATAAGATGATACTTTTGTCTAAAATTGTTACACCAAAAATTGGGGGTAGTCTTATACATGGGAATATCCCATATATTGATTTCTTGATGTTGGGTTAGAAAAGTAGAGGCTGTCTTATATATGTGGGCATCTTATACACAGAAAAATGTGGTAACATAGATTTCTTTTACTTATCAGGTGAATAAAATTAGTTTGAACATGGCAAAGGGACTAACTAACCTAGGTTTTAGTTTGAAATGTCACTGCTGTGTGACCTTGGTCAAGCCAGTAATTCTATTTGATCCTCAGTTTCCGTAATGCCCTTATGCAAAAATTCATTTGAAAATATTATATAAACAGCAAAGTACTTTGTAAGTGTATGTTTTGTTGGAAACTAGATGTATGCAGGAGCTTAAATACAGAGTTTAAACACGTTAAGCCACTGGGAGATGTCTCTGTAGCATACAAATGCCTAACTTTAGATTCCAAATAATAGAACATAGAGAAATTCCAACTAAATAGTGTAGGGCCTTATGTAGCAAATAAGAACATGGAATATATATGTTCACAAAGTATTAAGCATTTTCTTCTTCCATCCAAAGAGTATTCAAGAGCTTAAATACTTTTAAACTGAAGGGGGGGAAAAGAGACAGTGTAAAGAAAATGCTACCAATAATGCATGTTCTTATATAGATAGATTTTCTAGAGAAAATACTGGAGCAGGAAGCATGGATAGTGTTTGCTATGGTTTACAGGTAGCAGTGATGGTGTTTTAATTTCTTTTTAATAGAGTTCCCAGAGTCAGCCTCTGCCATGTTCCCATTGCCTTTCTGTAACATGCTACCAACTTTTCTTTTCTACTCTTTTCCTTTGAAATCCTTCTTTTTGGCTGTCTCTCTCTCTCTTGAAGATTTATTTTATTGTTAAAAGAAGGTGTGTGTGTGTGCATGAAAAAGAAAGGGGGAGGGCCCAGAGCAGTCTCCATAGTTGCACATCATTAGTTGTGACATAGTTTCCTTCCACACAGGTGGATGTGCAGCTGCGTGGGGTGGGAACCAAACTGGTAGCCTCCCACATGGGAGGTGAGAAACTTCGCCATCTAGCCATCCCCATGGTTACCAGTTATGCCACAGTTCAGCACATGGGTTTGCATGAGCCAGGGCCGGGAATTGAATCCTGGACCTCACTATTGCAAGGCACGTGCTAAACTGCTGAGTTGCCCTGCATCCCATTTTTTTCACTTTCTTTTCTACTGTCTTTGCAAAGGAAAAAAAATTATGACTAGCACACTCACATGAAGAGACCCTATACTTCCTGGAGTAAGATATTCATTTCACTAGTGTACAGCCTCCCCAACAATCATAATAACCTCAACAGACTCAAAGCAATTAAGAGCACTACTTAAGGTGGCAAAGTGGGTGACAGAAATAGGGTTGACATTGAGACCTGGCTGGCCTCACTGACTATGTACTCTTTCCAAAAAGCTGAGTCTGTAGTTGACATGGGACAGGAAGGCATGAAGGGGCAAGTCAAACAAATACGCATTGTATGTGCAATAAACTTCTTTCACTAGTTCTTAACCTGAACAGGGATCATTAAAAATTGTACAGATGGACTTCATTTATTCTGTCACCTCCCTGAAACAATTTTGTGTATATATATATATATATATATATATATATATATATATATATATATATGCAATTTTTCTGTAAACAGTTTTTATTATATTTTCTATAACCTAAAAGAGATGGGAACAAAACTATCAGAAGGTAATTGTGATAAAATTTCTAGAATGTGATCTTTGTATAGGTGTTAACATCAGGCTGTTTCTCATACATAATTTGATTTTATGATGATCCCAACTGCAATGGACATAAATAAAGACTATTGTCATTGAGTATAACCTAATGGTACATTTTAAAGTTTGGCTTGTCTCAACATGATGTAAAAAGTATTAGGATTACTCCAAAGAACAGAGCAGTATAAGATTTAATTTATAATGTATGTCCCACTTCAAATTAATATATTACAAACTACATTCAATATAAAGTATTTTGTTTTACTTATGCAGCAATAAAACATCTTTATAGAACTGCTTGGGGAACAATTGTTTCAGAAAAAAAAACTATCACTGATTTCAGTCAGCTTTGCTTAGTGTAGCCCCATCTACATGATTCAGACATTAAATTCATGAACAATGTTTTCTAATTTAGAATTCACTACATTGTTCATAGTAATATTTCAGTAATACTCTTTGGTATAATGTACCCAAATATTTCATCTTTCTATATTGATACACAGGAAGAAGAGATTCACAGGCTTTTTTTGCCTTGTCAATGTAATACGGTATAAAAAGCTTCCAGGATTTATTATCTTACAGATACACCCGGCCTCATCCTCAAAGGAAACTTTGGTGGTAGAATTCCCTTCTGGAGGTGAGGTGCATTTGAACTTGCCAAGTTCCTCACCCTTTTACCGTAAGAAAATCATGCCTGCTCAGCCCAAAATAGCAAGAAAGGAGCTTAAGAGCTCTATGTAATTGAAGTTCTGTAAATAAAAATTAAACCCCTCATTAAATCATTTTCACATTGGAAATGAAGGTTTGGGTGGAAATACTAGGTTATTGATCCTAGAAACCAGATCTAGATGTAAAACAGGCCTTGAAAATACTAGTCTTGTTACATCGATAGCATATTAAAGAAAGAAACTAAGAGTAGCTCATAGGAAAAAACAAAACCAAAAATGTCATATTGGTTAATTCATTCATTAATTACTCAACAAAAATGTATATAGTCTACACCAAAAAAAATGAAGTGAAAACCAATGTTCACATAAAATCATATCTATAGCCACCCCAAACATCCTTCTACTGAGGGATAAACAAACCACAGTACATCCATATGTGGGAACACTACTCAATAATAAAAATAGGCAAACCACAGGTACATGCTACAACATGAATGTATGTCCAATGCAAATGCATTGTGCAAATTAAATAAAGCCAGATTCAAAGGCCACATAATGAATGATTCTATTTATGTAGATTTCCATCAAAGGCAAACTATAGGGACAAATAACATAGTGATTAGTAAGGAGGGCTTAACTACAGAGGATTAGCATAAGAGTGTATGTGGGGAAAGAGGATAATGCAACCATGTTGTATCTTAATTGCAATAGTGTTGCACAACCCTGTATTTGTCAAAACACAAAGAACTTGGGGATGCTGGGATAGCTCAGCAGTTGAGCACTTGCAAAAGTCTAATGTTTAATTCCTAGTTCTAGCCTGTGCAAACCCATACGCTGAACTTCAGTGCAACTGGTAACTGCTGGGATAGTGGTGAAGGATCTTGCCTCCCATGCAGGAGGCCCCCAGTTTAGTTCCTGCCAGATGTGGCTCCACATCCACCTGTGTGGAATAAAACTATGTCACAACTAATGATGTACAACTATAGAGACTGATCTGGGACCTCCCCCCCTTCTCTCTCCCCTACCTTCTCTCAAAAATAATAAAATAAATTGTCATTAAAAAGCACATACAACTGTACACCAGAAAGAGTGGCTATACTGTGTACATATTGAAAAAGTAATTTAAAAAATGACAGTAAAATATTCAAGGCTCAAAAGCAATTTAATTTGAGATATTTTAATTTTTTGTATTCCAAGAGTTCAGACGCAGAAAAGCAAAAACAAAACAAAACAAACTACAAAAATCATTTTCTGACCTTAAACATTGCAACCTCATAAGCAGCAAAAAGCTTGTCAGAAGAAAGAAAAAACTTGAGTAGCTATAGAAGCTACTATACACAATCTACAGTCTGAGAAAAATCTATTATTACTGGAATAGATTTTATATTCCTAGTCACTTTGGCCTGAAATGCATACTCATAGCTGCAACTTTTTCTACTAAAATGAATCCAGCTCCCTCAAAGTGAAGGAAGCTTCATCCTGGGATTCCCAAGGCTGCTTTTAGACTTTCCAATCTGAAGTTCAGCAGAAGGCCAGTGGGCATCTTGACTCCTCCCCTCTCTTCTGTCCCATGACCTCAACTGCTGATATTCGGTGGACTATAGCCAACCCCTGGCATGCTCCCCAGCCTTTTTCTTCAGCTATACTGATTTGCAATGGAAAAGACATTCTCCTCCAAAGAGCTCATGGTTTGGGGAGATGTCAGTAGGCTAACAGGTGAAATGAATAGCTTTCTGGGGACCACAGAAGGGGCAAAGTTTACCTCTTCATCTCTGATGGATATATGGAGTTGATGGTTTAAAAAATAGCTAAACTGCACGTCTTGTGGGCTTTTTATTTTTTCCTTTTCCATTTTCTCCATCCCCTGGGAACCAACTGAACAGCTCCCTCCCTGCCTGCCTTATCTCACTGACTACAGTAATTAGCTCCAGGGGGACCTCTCTACTGCCTTTGAAGTAGCATGTTTCTCTGAATCCACTTTGAAATTTCTCATCTACATTGTTTGTTTCTTGTTGTCTCTTAAGGTCTCCTTGTAGAGCAGTCTGACAGCTGTTGGAGGGAGGGGCAGTCCAGCATGACAGTTCTGGTATGTGTAAATGGAACAACAATAACAACAACAGAAAAGACAAACAAAACAAAATAAGAAAAGAATAAGAGGGCTGGGGTGGGGGAGAATCCCTTTCACCCCACTGCTAGAGCAAGAATACAAGTCCTTGGGCTGAAGTTGCTGAAGCATCCTGCAGGCCTCAGGCAGAAGAAGACAGCCAAGGACAGATCTGCGGGGACTTCTAAACACTGCCACAGAGGAAATGGACTGCTGGAGACAGGCTCTTCTGGGAAGAGCTGAGAGACAAGCCCAGAGGAGAGGCCAAGAGGGAGGATTCTGCCCTCCTCTCCCAAAGATTCTAAATGCACAAAGATGCTACATCTGAAGTAGTTCAGTAACCCTATACAGCAAACTGGAAGGATACACAGCACATCTGTTGTAATCTTTTTTTTTTTTAATTTTATATATTTATTTATTTATTTATTTATTTATTTTTGACAGAGACAGAGAGAGATACAGAGACAGAGACAGAGAGAGAACTGAACTGGGGGAGCTCCCAGTTCAGCACATAGTTCTGCACGGGCTGGGGCCGGGACTCGATTCCCGGTCCCCAGCACTGCAAAGTGAGTGTTCAACCAACTGAGCCATCCCAGCTTCCCCTATTGTAATCTTTAAACCTTCTAACTTGGAGAAACATAAAGCACTTAGCACTTAGGAGAGACAAAGGAAAAAGGATATAAAATGCAGAAAGAAATCTTGTCTAGACCTTTGACTTAGCCACCCACTTGCAGTCAGGATGAAAAGTTAACTTTCAGTCTACAGAGAATTGACCAGCCACCATTTCCAACAGACTGGATTGCAACTCAACAGTGTATATTAGTGGGGATATAGAGAAAATTAGATTGTACTAGTCCTTGAAATACAAAGAGGCCAATCCTCCCTCTAAAAATCCAGTGTAGAATGAAAAACCATATTGACAAAGTCCACTCAATCTTGCTTGGCTTTATTATTATGAATATACTTGTCTGAGAAGACCGTTAGATTTGGAAAGGTAGTCTAGAGGACAGGACCTCTAGGAAAACTTGGGTTGCTCTAGCAGAATATCAGAGGCAGGTGAAACTTGCTCAGTTATATGGACAACTAGGAGCTTTCAGTGTATTCTCACTACCAGTTCTCTGGACTCCATCTGAACAGTTGCCTGTGGTTTTATAATCAAAAACCAAACTTATTTCTGAAGAGGGACTTACAATCTCCTTGACTCTTTTGCCTTACAAAGTTATTGAAGTTCTAGTCATCTTTGTTTGATTGCTATGACTCCTTTTTCTGTTCTTTTGGTCCAGTCAGTCTCCAAATAGTGTTTATTCTTCTTTCGTGAGATATTTTAGCTCATTCTTTATCTTCTTCTCTGGCTATGACTTCAAGTCTCTATCAACACTTAGCTAAATTCCAAAAGCATCACTTAAATGGTGTTCTTGGCTCTTTCCTAAACTTCCATTCTCTAAACTTCAATTTAACTTTCTTATCACACTCTTCAGTGTCTAATCACATACCAGAAACCCTTAAAATTATTTATATTTATAAAATAAACACAGCATTTCTCAATTCAGAATTAGAGTCAGACAAAGAGAAAGCATACAAAAGAACTCAACATCAATTTATGATAAAAATTCTCAACAAAGTGGGTATAAAAGGAACATATCTCAATATATTAAAGGATATATATGACAAACCCACAGCTAACATCTTCCTCAACAGTGAAAAGCTGAAAGCATGTTCTCTAAGATCAGAAACAAGACAAGTATGTCCATTCTTACCACTCTTATTTTACATAGTATCGGAGGTCCTAGGCACAACAATTGGACAAGAAAAAATAAAAAAGGAAAGGATACCCTAATAGGAAAGAAGTAAAATTGTCACTATATGCAGACGACATAATACTATACATAGAAAACCATAATACTATACATAGAAAGATCTCTCAAAGAAAACTATTATAACTAATAAATGAGGTCAGTAACATTGCCAGATCCAACATTAATATTAAGAAATCTGTTAGGTTTCTATATACAAATAACAAACTGTCAAAAGAAGAAATTAAGAAGACATTACTTTTTACAATTGCATCAAAATGAATAAAATACCTAGGAATAAATTTAACCAAGGAAGTAAAAGACTTATATGCTGAAAACTATAAGATTTGAAGAAATAAATTAAACAAAACACAAATAAATGGAAGGATATACTGGGTTCATGAACTAAAAGAATTAACAACACAAGAATGTCTATTCTACCCAAAGTAATCTATAGATTCAATGCAATCCCTATCAAAATACCAATGGTACCTTTCACAGAAGTAGCACAAATAATCCTAAAATTTATATGGAACAAAACACCCCATATAGTCCAAGAAAGCTTGAGAAAGAAGAACAAAGTTGTAAGTATCATGCTGATTTCAAACTATGCTGTAAAGTTATAATAATCACAAAAACAGACACAGAGTTCAATGGACTAGAACAGAGAGTCCAGAAACAAACCCATGCATATATGCTCAATTAATCCAAGGCAAGGAAGGCAAGAATATTCACTGGGAAGAAGACAGTCTCCTCAATAAATGTGCTGCGTAAACTAGACTGTTCTCATACATGCAAAAAAATGTAAACTAGACCATTTTCTTATACCATATAGAAAAATAAACTCAAAATAAATTAAAGACTGTAATGTAAGACCTGAAATCCTAAAACTTCTACAAGAAAATATAGGCAATAAATTCTTTGACATCAGACTTAGTAATATTTTGGGAAAGGTCTCCTTAGGAAAAGGCAACAAAGGAAAAAATAAACAAATAGGACTACATTAAATTAAAAAGGTTTTGCACAGTGAAGGAAATCATCACACACAAAAAAGGCAGCTTACTGAATGGGAGAAGATACCTGCAAATGATGCATCTGGTAAAGTGGGTAATATTTTTTTAAAAAATGCATACAACTCAACATCAGAAAACAAACAAACAATTAAAAAATGAGCAGAGGAACTGAATAGACATTTTCCAAAGAAGACATACAGATGGCCAACAGACACATGAAAAGATAATCAACATCACTAATTATCAAGGAAATGAAAATCAAAACCACAATGAGATATTACCACACAACTGTCAGAGTGACTATTATTAAAAAAGACAACAAATAACAAATGTTGGCAGTGATATGCACTTATGGTGGGATTGTAAATTAGTGCAGCCACTATAGAAAACAATATGGAGATTCCTCAAAATATTAAAAATAGAATTGCTGTAAGACCTAGTAATTACACTTCTGAGTAATTAGCCAATAAAAATGAAAAAATTTTTCTTTGAAAAATATGATTTTTGCTTCTTAACTTGAAATATATTTGTGTCTTTTTTTTCAAATTTATTTTTTAATATGTATGTAGTAAATCCTTCTTTTTGGTATACAGTTTTATGTGTTCTGACAAATTCAGAGTTGTATAGCACCACTAAAGTCAACACACAGGGTGGTGCCATTATACCCTCCCAACACACACTTGTGTTAATCCTTTGTAGTTAAGCTCCCCTTACCTTTCACTCTGACAACAACTAATCTGTTCTTTGTCCCTATAGTTTACCTTTGTCAGAATGCCACATAAATGGAATTATACAGTATATAGTCTTTGAGTCTAGCTTCATTCAATTTGCACAATGCATTTGACATCCATCCATATTCTAGTATATATCAGGAATTTGTTCATTTTTGGAATATTTAGAATACTAAGGCACTTCTGGAACTTTATAAAGATTATATATTAAATCTACACTAAGTTTTCTATTAAAAAGCACTCCTTTGCAGATTTGGAAATAGGGCAAAGATACCCATTATCAATGTTGCCGCTCAATATATTAATAATGTTAGAAATTCTAGCTAATGCAAAAGCACATGAAAAACAAATAAAAGCTACAAAGATTGAGAGAGCTGCAGTAAAGCTATAACTGTTTGCAGATGGAATGAACATTTACATAGAAAATTTATCAGTTTTGACATTATAAACCATTAGAGCTCAAAATAAACTTCTGAAATACTTACGAGTAAGATCAATGTACACAAACCAATAGCATTACTCTATTTTTGTTCATCTATCTAATACCAGCAATAGTCAACTGGATGATATATAGAAATTAAGTACCATTCTTTTTTTATTTATATTTTTTATTTTTTAAAGATTTATTTTATTGATTTTTTGACAGAGAGAAACAGAGACAGAGATAAGACAGAGAGAAGGGGGAGGGCCCAGAGCAGTCTCCATAGTTGACATTAGTTTTTCTATATAGTTTTACTCCACAGGTGGGCACAGGGCTCCACAGGGCAGGAACTGGGCCGGGAGCCTCCCGCATAGGTCCTGGCAAGAACTGAACTGGGGGTACACCCCAGTTCAGCATGTGGGTCCGCATGGGCTGGGGCCAGGATTCAATACTTGCTCCCCGGGGCTTCAAAGCGAGCACTTAACCCACTGAGCCATCCCAGCTTTCCCAAATACCATTCTTAAAAACTACAAAATATCCAAAAGTATCTAGAAATTACACAAAAGTACAGAAAAAAATTGGAAACTCTATTATAAAAGTAGATTTAAATAAATAGTATTGTCACCTTTCTTATTCATGGATAACATTGTAAAGTTGTGTAATATCTAGAGTTGTGTATTATATAGCAGATTTAACAGAATTATTTTTAATGAAATTCAATAAGTTAATTCTAAAATATAGACCAAAGAATTTGAGAATCATACATTACTAAATCCACTTTCAGCAAGTAGATCACAGAAAATCTTACAAATATTAAGACACATTGTAAAGCTATTGTAATAAAAATAGCATAAAATTTCCATAGAAATAAACAAATAAATGAAATAGGACAGAATAAAGAACTTATAAACAGTTCTATGCATAACTAGGTACTATATAAATGATAAAATTGTAATGAAAATCTAGAATGGAGTAATTATGTAAAATATATTTGAAGAAAATAGGTTCATTATATAGAGAATAAATAAAATAGAACCTCATTCTTATGCTGTATTCAAAGATGAAGTCCAAATGGATTTATAATCTACATATGGAAAAAAAATGCTAACAGAAAAAAATAAAATATAATAAAATAAAATAAAATATACTTGTTAGCCTGCAGGGTGAGCACATAATTTTTTAACAAGATTCAGGAAGCAGACACTATAAAGCAAATAATAAATTAATTATTGGCTTTGCCTACATTGAAAATTAAGCATATAAGTTCATGGCAGGTTACTATTGATAAAATGAAAGGTTTTGATAGTTTGAGAAAAAAAATTTTTTTAATGTTTAAAGGTTTATTTTTATTGTTTTTGACACACAGAAAGAGGTAGAGACAGAGAGAGACAGAGGGGGAGGGCCCAGAGCAGTCTTCATAGTTGCACATCATTAGTTTTCCATGTAGTTTCATTCCACAGGTGGGCGTGAGGCCACAAAGAAAGGGCTGGGTCCTCCCCCATGGCAGGGACGCCCCCACCCCCACCCCCCGCCGTGAGCTGGGGGACTCCTACATGGGAAGCACATCCAGGGCAGGAGCTGAACCAGGGGCTTCCCACATTGGAAGCTCACCCTGTTAACAACCAAACTGAGGGCACACCCCAGTTCAGCATATGGGTCTGCACAGGCCAGGGCTGGGATTAAATTCTCACAGTCCGGGGCTGCAAGACCAGCACTCAACCCGCTGAGTCATCCCAACATCCCAATATTTAAAATCTTAAAAGGGGTAAATCAAGAAAATGCAATAAATTCCTGCATATCAGCCAGACAAAGACAGAAATAAAAATAAAAAATAATAGAAAATGAACAGAAAATTCAAAAATAAAGTTCACAGAAAGAAAAACAAACATATTCACAGCAAGAATACAATTAATCAGAAAAATACTAATTAAAACTATCTTGAAATACCAATTTATAAACACCTGATTGGCACAAAAAAAAAAATGTTGGATAACAAATGTCAACAAGACTATAAAGAAATACAATGCTTATCGTGGGAATGTGGAAAAGGATTCAGCCAAATTAAAGAGCAATCTGGCATGGCTTACTATAGCCTAGGAACCTTCAGTGCCATTATTAGATACCGTATTTTCCGGCATATAAGACGACTGGGCGTGTAAGACGACCCCCTAATTTTACAGTTAAAACATAGGTTTAGGCCTATATTCACTGTATAAGACTACCCCCCCCCCCACTTCCGAGGCAACACCAGTGCTTTTTTTAATTAAATTTTTAATGAATGACATTTTTCGAACATACCGTAATATACCGTACATTGATATGATAAATGCAAGGTCTCTTCACAAATGGCAATGCCATGAACTTGACCGAGAAACAAGACATCCAAAAGAGAACATTAACAATGATGGCATCATCTGGAAAGAAAATTACATGAAGAACTTGCAGAAAACGCTTGTTTGTGACTGACTGGGATGATAAGAGGTTTTTCTAGGCAGAGGAGCATTGTGAGCTTAAAATCCTTCAAAATCC
>PVKE010013770.1:0-36010 GCA_004027555.1 Craseonycteris thonglongyai
TTTTTGATCATTTCTGTGCCAATCCCAGAGTGCAATTTTTATTATTAGAGTAAAAAAGTGCAATTTTATAACATTTAGCTATGTTGTGATAAGAATTACAATATTTTTTTTTTTAGAATTTCTTGGTCATTTTTACACATTTTTTTATATTTTATGTTTAGAATCAACTTTCAAAATTTCATTTTAAAAACTCTCTAGGATTTTAATTATAGTTGAATTATATTTATAGTTCAAATAGGAGTAGAGTTATCATTTAAAAATATTGCGGTTTTCCACAGAAACATACTATGTCTCACCATATTTTTGGAGACAAGTATCTAAGAAGTTGAACAGATACAAAAACATGTGAAGGGATGCAGGAATAGCTCAGCAGATTGAGTGTTTGCCTTGCAATTGTGAGGTCCAGTCCCGGCCTGTGTGAACCTAGATACTGAACTGGGGCACAACTGGTAACCACCGGAACAACAACAAATGTTTTCACTTCCCATCCAGGAAGTCCCCAGTTTGGTTCCTACCCCGTGTAGCCCCACACCCACCTGTGTGGAAAGAAACCATGTCACAACTAATGATATACAACTATGGAGACTGCTCTGGGCCCTCCCCTCTTCACTCTTTCTCTCACCTTCTCTCAAAACAACAAAAGAAATCTTTAAAAAAGAACGTATGAAAATAATGTACTAATGTATCCAATGCTTCACTTAACATTTTCACCTAAATGCCATAAAGACATTACAAAAGTAAATATTCAAAATAGAACTTCCTCTTCAAGTTTCTTCTTGTACCAACATCAGTATATGGTACTTCCATTTTTTTCAAGTTTACACAAATGTCTTCAAAGTCACCCTTGACTTTTTCCTTTCCAAATCACTGTTAACATATGACCATTGCTTTTAAATAGTCTTGACATATAGCAAGTGTTCAGTAAATACTTGTTGAAGGAGTAAATGAATGAAACCGCAAAATTCTTACAGCACTTCCTTTAAGATTTATCTCAAATTCATCTACTTTATTTCTGATTTATTGTCCTCATAAAATCAACTTGTTTTTATAAAACAGACTGTCATTCCATTGCTTAAATCACCCCATAATATCGCTTTTGTATTTTATCAGCTTTGCATTTTGTTAGCTTCTTTTAAATTATGTAATGCAATCATATAAGTCAAAATTAAGTTAAAATGATAAATAATGGATATTTATTTTAAATGTTTCTACCCCATTGTCTGTCCCCATGCTCCCATTAATTCTTATTAATCTGTCCATAGTTGCTTAATGTATATGAGAGTAAACAATATATTCTGACCCCTTCCTATGTTCTAACAAAGATAATTACATACATAGTGCATCACCTTACTTTTTCTTTTACCTAAAAATATATTGAACAAGTATTTCTATTTCAGGACATACAGACATTTATCAGCCCTTTTTAGAGGCATAAATTTTTCCACTTTTTACGTGAATAAAAATTTACTCAATCCATTTAAACTTTTAGAATTCACTACATTGCCATTATAAAGTCGTAATGAATAGCACTAGTGAAAACATAATTTTATAATTAATTAACTGAAGCAAACATTTTACTTAAAGATTAATTCTTTTGTAACTTATCAGGTATTATATAGATAATATTGTTCTCCACAGATGTTGAATCAATTTGTATTCCCACAAACAAAAAATAAAATGCACTTTTCCATTTAAATGTTCTTTTCCATTTAAATGTTTTTTCCCAGAATTTTGATTGTGCTTGAGTCAATGTTCTCATCTCTATTCTCCAAGTCACTACTGTATTTCCTTTGATAGATTCTCCTTAGTATCACTTCTAATTTCATCTTCATTTGATGGCTTACTTTTTCCTATATTTTTTACCTAGGTCCCACAAGTTCATATTTTGTATCTTCATGTTTTTTCATGATTAATCCTAATTTTTTATGCTTCTGCTTTGTGATCTCCATTTATGCAAGTGGTTGCAAACATAAGTGTGTGTGTGTTCATTAACTCATGACAGAATATTTGCTTACCATTTGATCCAAAAAACTTTTGTATCTAAATAAGTTTTGGCAATTTACAAGTGCTGTTTCTCTTAAGTTATTCTAGAAATAATAATATAGCGATGGTCTAACAGTAACTATATTGTTACTAATTATTGAATATATTGGTTTTTATTAGACTATTTTTTTGCAGGGATATCTTGTTTGGAATAAAAAGATAAAAGTCCAAAGCTCTTAACTATTCTTCTGTTTTAAGGACAGATAACTTCCTTCAAATATGCCTTTTCTGAGTAATCTCTGAAAATCCATCTCTGGTGCTTCCTTGTACAAAGTTGAACCGAGAAGACTTTTGCTGACAACCCTGTTTTATCTAAAGCCACTGCAAGATAGAATTCTTCAAGTCATGGTAAGCACGTTAAATTTAGGACATGCACTCTTCTGACTCTGGAAATCCTCTTCTGCTGAGGTCCCCTGATACTCTCTACTCTCCATGCCTCTTTCCCTCTCTACAGAAACATGCTCTACCTGGTGTCAATCCCTTAAAGTTACAGGCTGGTTATTGGAAATAAGAGATGTGCTGTTTACCCTCCAGGATGATTTCTTCATCTATCAGACGTATATTTTTGCAGCATATCCTGGGATCTGCCACCCCTGGGCCAACTAAATAAACTTCATACTTCTTGCATAACATCCACACAGATTCTATTGACTTTAATAGCCCTTATGCTCTAGAATCTGTAAATCACATTTGACTCCAAGTTTCAGTGAACATGGACAGTGTAATTCTATTTTATTTTTCTTATTATTTTGCATGATTTCTAGAAGAGAAGAAAGCTGATAATCTACCCAAAGTCCATAATATACATTATATCACTTAGCTATTCCTGTAGATATCTTCTGTCAACCGCTTCTAAGGCACACACATTACTAGTCATAATAGACATCCCTGATCAGTTTATATTTTGAATAGAATCCCTTTCAGTGTTGTGCTGACTACAATAATATCTGCTGTTGTTTTGAGTAAGTAGATTTTATTATATTTATGTAACTTCTTTCCATTGTGTTTTTTCTGTGTCTTTATTAAAAATAACTTTGAAGTTTTAGCAAATGCATTTTCATCTACTAATGTCAGCATATGGTAACTCACTGTTGCTGCAATGTATCACATAGGTAGATTTCTTGCATTCTTGGAATAAACCCTATTTTGTCATAATGTACAAGGTCTCACAATTAAGTTCACAAACTCATCTTAGAAAAAGTGCTATGGTCACCTTTGAAGAACTCCCCTTGTGGGGCTATGTACCAACTCTGAGCCTAGTCTACCCTTCATAGCAATTTTGGAACTCTTTTTTTAGAATAGCCATCAGAGCTGTCTTTGTATTACCCTTGATGTCCTGAATGTCACAGAAATGTCGTCTTTTCATATTTCCTTTATCTTTAGGCAAAGAAAAAAGTCTCTAGGGGCCAGATCAGGTGAGTAGGTTGGTGTCCCAAAACAGTTATTTGTTTACTGGCTAAAAACTCCCTCACAGACAGTAGCTTGTAAGCTGGTGCATTGTCATGATGTAAGAGCCATGAGTTCTTGGTGAAAAGTTTAGGTCATTTTCATACAGCCTTTTTAGCACTTCCAAATAGTCAATTTTGTAGACTGTTTGTCCAGTTGGTACAAATCCATAATGATATCAAAAAAAGGTGAGCAACATCATTTTTACTCTTGAGTGTAACTGATGGAACTTTTTTGGCCATGGAGAATTGTCTGATTTCCATTGTGTACTTTGATGTTTTGTACACCCACATTTAGTCATCAGTGATAACACACGCCAAAATCCTGTCTTGCCTCTCTAAAAGGTATTGGCAAACTTTGACTGTCCTTGGCTTTTTTTTCATTAGTGAGTTTCTTCTGGACCTTTTTTTTTTTTTTTAATCTTTTTATTTATTTTTGACAGACAGAGAGAGAGAGAGATACAGAGACAGAGAGAGCACTGAACCAGAGGAGCTCCCAGTTCAGCATATGGTTCTGCGTGGGCCGGGGCGGGATTCGATCCCTGGTCCCAGCGCTGCAAAGTGAGCACCTAACCCACTGAGCCATCCCGGCTTCCCCCGCTTTCTTTTTTCTTTTTGCATACACCTTTCTCATGCCAAGATTTTCAGTTCGTATTTTCTTCTTTATCAATGTTTACTTGGTCTGCTATGTTTCTCACAGTCAGCCAACAATTTTGACGCACAATTCAACAAAGTTTTGCTATGGTTTCATCAGTTCTGCTCACTAATTGGCTGCCCTGACTTCTCTTCATTAGTGACACTTTCTCTTTCCTCAGAAAAACAATCTATTTGTACACTGCCCTTTTATTCATGGCATTATGCTCATAAACATGGACAAACATGTCCTTGATTTCACTTACATTCTTGCCCAGTTTAATAAGAAATTTAATGTTTGTTTATTGCTCTAAGTCCAATCTCCAACATTCTCATGATGGCACACAAAAATATGCAATAACAGTAATGAACGCCACTCAGCAAAATACCACCACACATCAGCAAGAACACAGATGTTAGACACTGATGTGCCGAAGTTATGAAACCACACCAAGTTGTTTGTACATGCTGCTGATGTAGGCACACGGTGGCAAGTTCGTGAACTTAATTGTCAGGTCTGGTATTTTGCTTTTGCTATTACATTGTGTTATTGTAGCAATAGCAAAGGTTCTATCAGCTATGATGCTTATCTGTTATTTTTTAAGAAAATGCATTTTCATTTCCTCCCATATGCCTTTAAAGTGGTTGTGGCCTGTGTGTAAGTTAGAGGGTGCCAGTATTTAGTTTTATATTAACAATAAAAGAAATCATAAGAAAGAGTTTTCCTCATATTGCTCCTTTAATTCTGATATAAAACACATGAGTTGTTTTGGCCCAGGAAAATCTAGAACTAAGAGAAAGAGCATGAAGGCACATTGATTAAGTTGTTTACTGCAGTTCTAGTATTGACTATTGCAGCACAAATGGAAAGTGAACACAATTCATGTGCATTTATGCTAATTACCCACAAGAAACTGGCTCTGCGTTTATACAGCGTATTCATTCATAGCAATAATAATGATGATGCATTTTAGACATACAGTCTGTGCCTATTCTTTTAATACCAGTTATTTTAAAACTTGAGTATTTTAGGATGTCTGGTATCTGCCTAAAAGCTTAAGGGATATTTAAAAAAGATCAAATAACACATTTTTGAAAGAATTCTCTCATACAAAGCATTTACCATTAAGTACAGGAATACAAAAGAATTTTGAGTTTTCAAATGGAAGTCTATTTGAACAGGAAGAGAATCACACAAGTTTATTTATTCCTCAACAAAAGTATATAGTATAAATACACTCTGATCAATTTGTGGATTCTCTTAAGTTATGCTTTATATTTAATCCTTTTAAATTCAGGGTTGTTTTCATAACTACTCCTACTTTTCTATTTTAAAATGTTTAATTGTTTATCTTGGACTATTCTTAAATATGTGCTTTAAAGACAGACCACTGAATTACCTAACAGAGAGAGTGATCATATTATAATAATGTATTTTCTCAAGAAAGAATACTTAAAACAAAAACAAACAAACAAACAAAAAACAGTACAAGAGGACTTGTGAATTTGAGTTAGAAAACAGGTTGAAGAATGCCACATCCATCTTACGTGCCACATCTGAAAGGACTCAGTTATGGACACACATGCAGTTATACACAGAAGTTTCCTAAATCTGCTCTGAAAGATGCTGCTCAGATACTTTTTTTGTACATGCAATTTGTAAGTATTATAAGTGGCTTTGTCAGAAGTCACTGGTTCAGACATTCTTGTAGGGTTTATGAGTTGTGTTAGGTCACTTCCACCTGGAATCACAAAGTCCAAGAATAGGTCTAAATACTGCTACAACACACTAGTCCTAATATTGTTGACTGCTTTTCTCATCTGCCCAAATATGGCCCAGCAACAAAACTTTGGTCTCATCCTAAGTTTTTGCTCTTTAGTTCTGATTTATGTAGTATTGGATTTTCCCCCTCAAACACTCATGCGTCTCCTTCACCCTAATCGTTGTCCACCACTAACCACCAGTCTAGTTGACTTTTTCCTTGGTACTCTAGCATTGAATGAGTTTGGTCCCATTCACTTCCCTCACCACAGTGACAATTATGCCACATATGATAAGTGGCCAAGATTTTCTGCAGACTTGGTATTCGAGTGCCATGAAGAAATCACTTGCATATAGATTTCTGAATTACCGGTAGAAGTCACACAACTACAACCCCAAACTTCCCACCATACAAACACAACGAACTTCTACTTCAAGTAGGGTAATATATGAGTATTTCTGATGGTTCTTTTCCAGACATTGCTGTTACAAAAATAACAACAAAAACAAGCAAACCAATACCCACTTTTAGCATCATCCCGCTCTTTTTCAATCTGATCTATAAAGAACGGAATTACTTAAATCTAAGCCTCCCTGAATTGCAATGCAACCCCCATGCCCTCCCAAAAACTAAAAAACAAGGCTTAAAATAGGTACACATTTTGTACCCTCTCTTATGTTGTTTATGAGCTCACGTTGCAACAACTAGCAAAAATGACAAGAGAACCTCAGGTAGGAATTTTTTCTATGTTTTCAAAAAAACATTGAGTAACTTCAGAACAATTCAAAGAAAAATGTTCTACTATTGTTTATTCTTTCTGTTGTGTAAGACATCAAGAAATGATCTGAGGAAAAGTGGTTCTACAACCAAGTACATCTGAGAGTATTGAGCGAGGCTGTATTTGATAGAAAGGTAGATAATGAAGACCTTGAGTGTCTAATTGATGTGTATTAGGTTCCACTAGAATTGAGGGCTCATGAGCAGACAGGATGGGCAAGGATTAGCCTGGAAGGCTTGAGATGGTGTTGACTACCTAGAAAAGAAGTTCAGAGATCCACTTTTGGATTTTTTTTTTTTTTTCTGAATCCCACTGTCTCTAGGGTTCTTGTGCAAAAACATATTAGTAAAAAACCCTTCTCTACATTTTGTGCAGATTTTCTCCATTTACATAGAGAAAGAGGGATATAAATTAATATCTACCTACTCACCATTTTAAATCAGAAGATAAATATTCCAGATATTTTTTTCTGAAAATGATTTTACCCTCAACCATAACTGCTTGAAGAACAATCCCTTCATTAAGTAATTATGCCAATAATCTATTTTTTCTTAAATAATTCAAGAATGCTATGATAATGTGTTAAAATGAATTGTTCATATTGAGTAATTAACATATATAATGTATTCTCATTCCACTGTCTATAAGTTTTAAAAAAATATCATTAGTCAGGTTCCCTTCAAAGTTAGTGGCATATGGTATATGATAACTGTTGCCAGATAGATAACCTACAAATTAGTATCTTATCAAATTTTATTTATATTTTAATAATTTATAATTAGATAATTCAGTATAGAATTGAGTGGGGCTTTTTTTCCTTCTGTAGTATTAGGAAAAACTTTCTAAGCAGATACATACTATTACAATAATGATATGGAATTTGTTTTCTTAATTTCCTTATTAACTATAATATCTTTTCAGAATTCAAGAAGGATATAGCTATCTATGAGTTATATACTAATTATTTGCAATACTTATGTGTAGATGTGTGCATTCAGTAAGATCTATATATTTCTTCTTGGTAATACTTCCTTATAATTATTTCTTCTATATGAAAAAAACCTCAATTTTATTTATTTTTCCTAGTAAAAGCTTTTTATAAATAGTATCTGGATTTTCTTAGTATTAAAATATTAATTTCTTCCTAAATTTACTTCTGAAAGCCATGTTAGGATATAATGAAAACCATGCTATCTTGGCATAATGCAAAATACTTATTAAATATAGTAAACATGTACCTCTCTTTATGTTCTGCCTTTATAACCATAAAGGCAACTTTTTAAAATCTGAAATGTCTGTAAAAGAACTATTAGGCAAATGGTTACTTAAAATGCAAAGTGTTTTATATGCTTACTCTTTAGAGCACGAAAATAAAATGTTAAAGGGTAACATTTATGTGTATGAATGCATACATGAATATATTTTTAATAATATGAAAACAATAGCATGTCATAGAGGAATAACTTCTTAGTAGTAAACAATGAAAAGCTATACTTGAGATATTGTAAAAGTGAAGGAGAGCAATCAATGACTTGTTTAGACAAGGGATAGGGAAGTCTCCTGAGCTAAGACAATCAATCACCACAGAGTCTTGATGAAACGGTTTCATTACTTGCAAACCACAAAAGGTTACATTCCATAAAAAATAAATCCTTTGGGAAGATTCTAATGATTAATTATACAAATAGATTGCCTCTTTAGTAACAGGAGTTGCACATAGAATTTCAAATACAAAATAAAGTTATTTTTATCAAGTTTCTACACAGTTCTTTGCATTCAAGTTTTATAGGAGGTCTTAAAATAAATTTATTTCAACAAAAATACTTTTTTTTTAAGATTTATTTTATTGCTTTTTTAAAATTAATTAGTTATTTTATTTTATTTTATTTTATTTTTGACAGAAAGAGAGAGAGATACAGAGACAGAGAGAGAGAGAGAACTGAACTGTGAACTCCCCAGTTCAGCATGTGGGTCCGCCTGGGCCAGAGCCGGGATTCGATCCTCGGTCCTCGGGGCTTCAAAGTGAGCGCTTAACCCACTGAGCCATCCTGGCTTTCCCAACAAAAATATTCTTGACAATACTCTTTTATCTGTGTAATGGTGTTTGTATACTAACATAACTTTTCTGTGGTATCAAAATGTAGGAAATAACTAAAAAGAGGAAGATATAGCATAAGCACCAAACCAATACTTGTCTACTGTCCAGTTATTAGAAATTAAGAGAATGTATGCATTTAATAGCAGAAATAATGGTGTTCTAAAAGATAACTTAATTAATCGAAGTGCATAGATAATGAATCTATGATGATAATTTGTCTCTGTACTCTATATGCAGAGATCAGTTACCGCCAGTCATTTAACAAGTATGCACAGTTTAACCCAGTAAAAAATATGTCATTCATTCAGTGTTTATCCATCAAGCATCTATCCATTAAAGTATTTATGGACTATAAGTTGTCAGAAACTGGAACTTATAATCTAGTAGGATATGCCATCAAATAATTGGACTATAATTGCAAAATTACAACTCAGTATAGTAACTAGTAATTGCTATGGAAAAAGTGATATGATAAAGAGGCTGGTAAAATTTGATTCTAGAAAGAAAGAGTTATGAAGAATTATTGAATAAACCATATATATATATATATATATATACACACACATATATATATATATATATATATATATATATAAATGGCTTCCATTGTATATATATATATATATACAGTGTGCATGCATACACTCTATGTATGTAATGAAATCAAACTATTTGTACATGTCTTAAATCGGGATGCGATAAGACTGGGTGATTTAAACAGCAATTGTTCCTCACCATTCTGGAGGCTAGAAGTCTGAGGTCAGAGTGTCCCTGTGGTCTGGTTCTTGGTGAGGGCCCTGTCCCTGATTTACAGACAGCTGTCTTCTCACAGTATGGTGGAAAGAGAACTAGCTAACTCTCTGGCCTCTTATAAGGTCACAGATCCCATTCATGAGGGCTCCACCCTCATGATGTAAATACCTCCCAAACACTCTACTTCCACATACTATTACACTGGGATTAGTGTTTCAACATATGAATTAAGGGGGACACAAAGATGCAATCTAAACAACACATAACATGCAATATATATTGAACATAAACATATGCCTTTGTCTTTTTCTATGTTCTGTTTTTATAACAATATAATCTTTCAGATCCTCAAACATCTTGAAAATATTTTGGGGGAAATACAACTTTAAATATCAATATATGCACACATATAGATTATAAATGTATACTTTATATGCATTTTATACAATTTTAACATATGCTATTTATACACATAAATATAAACAAATTTAATAGAGGCCTAACTGGACAAATGTCTCTATGGCATAAAACAACATTATGTATTCAAGAAATCAAGGGCGAGAATGCTGTGGTGTTGCATGGTTTTGTTACCTGTCTAAGGCAGCTTAGAAATTTTGTCTTCTACATAAGAACTATGAGAAACTGCTGAGGTGTTTTAAAGAGAGTTATTCTAACAGATTTGATGCTTACAAAAGTTTGCTTAAACTGAAATTAGAGGATGAGCTACATTAGATCAAAAGAATACAAGAAGAAAAGAGATGATGACAAATTGAATTTGGACAGTGGCAGTAGATATGGACTTGAGCTATATATAGAAGGGAACCTAAATGTTGTTATTATTGAATAAAGAAAAAGGAGGAACAAAGATTTGTCAAAACCTGCCTTATTTCCAACCCTGCGATCTTCAATGTTATAGTCTCAGTAAAAATACTTCTTTGAGCTGTGTAAAAATATAAGTACACTGTTGATGTTCTCTTCATTCTCAAAATTAAAAGATGATGACAGATTTTATTTTTATTTTGAAATATTTTATTATTTAGTAGTAGTAGCAGTAGTAGGTTAAACTAATGGTGGTCATGCATTGAGCACTTACTTAATAGAGGTTAGTACCGATACTATTTCCATTTTATACATAAAATCATTTTATCCAAATTCCAATAAATTTTCTAGAGCACTTGCTGCTGGTAAAATGTTCTAGAACAATGATCAAAGTCTCCATGGAGAAGAGCACTGACAACTATATCACTTCCTATGACCAGCTTAACTTCCACTTCAGTTGTGATGTTCACAAGCCATTCACCTGTGACTGAGAGAGCCAGAAAAATTCTCCACAGGGGCTCCCGATGCCCACAGTGATGCACGTGCTGGAAAATCAGCATCCTGGCCCTTAATAATTTGCTCCATTGTAAAGGCACAGATTTCAATAATTTCCTTGAACATATTTTTCCTCTTTAGATTAGAAAAATATGCAAGCAGGACTGTGAAGTTCTATTTCTCTATTTTAATATGTGATGTAAAACATGTTGATAGCTTGACTTTCCAATAAAAACATTGACACATCCTACAAGAAGAACACAAGCAGTGAAAAGGGTCATTTTTTTTTAGAGCGATGGTCAACAAAAATGACTTCATAGTTTAGGATTTGGCATGTGAAATATGGGGAAAATTGTTTTCTCTTTGTGTCATTTGAGTTATTGGTACCTACTTCAACATGGGAAAGGGGGAAATTACATTTGATTTGAAACTGAAGAAATGTGATTGAAATAAGCCAGGACAATTACAAAGTTACTGAGCTTAATATTCCTGTATTTGCCCAGCCACATTATCCTGAGATGCTCTTTACGTCATTGTGAATGACTGCATGTATAGCCTTTAACAATACTTCCTTCTGTGAGCTGTCTTCCAAACACTTCCCATGGGATGGCTTAACTCATTAAGATTCTGTTTTCAGTTTCTGTTTTTCCACTTCCCAGAGTCAGTCTGGATAGGCTGAGTTAAAGTTTATTGTCAGACAAATGAATATGATAAAAAATAATTACTGGCACTTTATTTTTCTATTTGATGAAAATTTAGCCTGCTGTATCATTTTCTAATTTATTAAGGCAAAATTTATTCAAATATCTTATAAAGATGGTGAAAGCACATTTTCTTTTGGTAAATTGTATCCTGGGGCCTGCGTGATTCCACTTGAAATGAATTGGGGCCATTTCATCTTTTCCTGATTCCATAAGATTTACAGCATTGTCTTTGGGTGTGAGTATAGGCAAATAAATGAGATTAACTTGAATTGAGGTGACATAACTGTGAAATGGAATCTGAGATGAAGTCCTGTTCCTAGTTATAGACTTTTAAGAAGATTTTACTTGGATGAGAAAGACAGAACCACAGTACGTATCCTTTGATTTTCTACATAATCTAACTTTCTTTGACAAAAAGCAGAATACCATAAAGGTATCTCATATATCTATACTGATACAAAGCATTAAATGTTTGTTATTTTACCTTAAAGTCATTTAAAGGAGCAAGGGCATTTTTGTCAATTTTCCATACAATGTAGAATAACCTATAGGCATATTTAGAAAAGACTTATACTTTACTACTTGGTTTTTATTTTGCATTATATCTGTTAAGGGAATTATATACCACAAAAGAAAAAAAAAGATTTTCTACTTTTTGTTTTTTAAATATTATCATCTTTTGTGGTGTTGAATTGAGAAAAGTAAAGAAATAGCTTTTCAGAGAAGACCAAAATGACTATACTTTCCACTGCTTAAGCACTGATATTTCCACTCCAAAGCCATCCTATCAAGGTTCTCGTAATGACACCTGTCCTTTTTCTCTGATGGTGATTCAAGTATAGCAGAGGTGTCCTACCTTTCGGCTTCCTTGGGCCACATTGGAAAAAGAAGCGTTGTCTTGGGCCACACATAAAATACACTAACACTAATGATAGCTGAGGAGCTAAAAAAAGTTTACAAAAAATCTCATAATCTTTTCAGAAAGTTTACAAATTTGTGTTGGGCCTCATTCAAAGTTATCCTGCGCTACATTCAATCCGCGGGCCACAGTTTAAACAAGCTCAAAGTACAGTTTGCAGATAATAATTGCCAAAAATGAAGACTATCATGCAATTTTTAAGATGTTATTTCCTTGAGTAGTTTTAGTTCAGAGGACATTGAGTGGAATGTACAATATACTATACACACCATGCCTCCACAAAAACAGACTCTCCTCAATTATCAACATCCCACACCAGAGTACGAACCTACATTGACACATCATAATTCAAAGTTCAGAGTTGAATAGTTGAGTCTGCTGTTATTTAACTGTATGTGCTTGGATATGGTGTTTAATTTCTCTGTCCACTTTTTCTGTTATACTAATATATAATTACATAAAATATTAGAATAACTACTGCATAAAGTAGTCCTAAATATTAAATGTTATGATACCTGTAGGCATTTACAAATGTTCCCATAATATTTAAAACTGTTCCATAAACATTAGTTAATAATTTTATTGCATTGATTTGAATTATGTATTAGTGATTTTTACTAATATTATTGGAATAAGGTAATAAATACATGGATGAGTAAATTTATCATTGAATGAATGCTTACACCTTACTTAGTAGACTTTTTGAAAATTTTCCCACTAGGGCTGCATTGTAATAGCTATATAAACTCTCTTTGCATTCCTAACGAGTATTTCTAAATTTTATATAACTTTTTTGTAAAATACAACATTTAAACAGTGAAAAATGCCTGTGCCAAATCCCTTTTTAGAAGTGATTATTGGATCCATCCATGTTGTATCTACAGTATATTGTGCTAAGTGAAATAAGTCAAGCAAAGATAAATATTATATGGTTTCACTTATATATGGAATCTAAAACAAAACAAAACAAATAAACAAAATAAAACAAAAACAAATTCATAGAAACAGAGACCAAAGGGATGGTTACTAAACAGGAAGGTAAAGAGGAAAAGGGGAATACAGTCAATAATATTGTCATAAGTTTGCACAATGACAAATAATTATTAGAATTATGGGGTGATCATATTATAGCGTATAAAAATATCGAATCACTATTGTGTACACCTAAACTATTATAACTGACATAAGATAAAGTATTAACTGTACTTAAATAAAAAACAATCTTAAAAATTAAACATAAATAGGAAATGCCAGGATAGCTCAGCAGTTGAGCACTTGCCTCGCGTTCACAAGGTCCAGGGTTCAATTCTTGACTCTGACCCCTGTCCATGCAAACTTATATGCTGAACTGTGGTGCAACTGGTAATCACCAAGATGGTGGTAAAAGTTCTCCCCTCCCCTTAAGGAGGCCCCCAGTTTGGTTCCCACCCTGCGTGGCCCCATATCCATCTACCTGTGTGGAATAAAACCATGTCACAACTAATGACGTACAACTATGGAAACTACTCTGGGCCCTCCCCGCTTCTCTCTCTCTCTCTCTCTTTCTCTCTCTCTCTCAACTTCTCTCAAAAAAATAAATAAAATCTTTATAAAATAAAAATAAACAAATAAAAATGATTATTGGCCTGTACATGTACATGACAGGTCACTTGGCTTGGTAATTAATCCGTAGCTATTAGCTTCATACCCAGTCAGCCAACCTTTTATGTGTGTGTGTGTGTGTGTGTGTGTGTGTGTGTGTGTGTGTTTGTAATAGGCAGCATAAATAGTAATAAAAATAAAATATATTAAAATGAGATGTCATCTATACTCCTAATCACAAACCCTCATTTCCTTGGATGATCTATAACACAGTGTCTAAAATGATTATAATATTTTAAATGGTGGAAAGGAATCAAAAGGACATTCTAGTTCATAGAATACTTTGAGAAAAAAGCCATCAGATCAAGATAAGCAATTTGTATTCAGGACATAATGATGAGTCTGGAATTCTAGATACACAATTGACCACTAATTAGTAAAAATTAAAATAGAACTAGATTGTGAAAACTGAACTAATGTCCAGTTGGGTGATGTTCTTTGTATTAAGATGGTATAAAGAGAAATGACAAAACAAAACACAAATTTCAGACTAGGCGTTAGAATTCATTTCATAATATTTGGGCTTTAAACTTAGATAACACTGATAAGGACCAATACTACAAAAAAGGAAAGAAAGTAAATTGAGAGAGAACCTATAAAAAGAATTCTTAGGTGAGTTATTGCTCCATTGTAAGATCCTCAACTTGACCTTAAATCTAGGGACAAAAGCATCCATGGAATTATTCTACATATATATGAGTTAATAAACTTGTCTAAACAAACTGAAATCAAAATGGCAGAAGTGTATTGGTTATCTGCTTTCAGTAATAATTAAAATTAAAATTTCTTTGTTCCCCTTTCCATTTTTTCAGTCTCTGTCCTCCTACAAACTCGTAGGTAGCTCAGTAATTGTTTTTGGCAAATGTTAAAAGTAAATGAGAAAAAAACACCATGAAACTTTCTCCCAGAATAAATGGCCTGACACTGTGTATGTTTGAAACCTAAAGAAATTGTGGTACTGTTTATCTTCTGAAAGTAATAGAGAAGTTATAGTACTTGCACCAATTTTCACTGTAAAAGTAAGAAAACCACTGATTAAATATTTTTAAAAAGATGGAAGATGAACTTAAGTTGTACAATGATTATGTTCTCTAAGTCACACCTTTCTAATATAGCAACTAAACACAAAATGGGTATCGATTCCTTATCTTTTATACATATTTAGTTTGGCTTCCTCAATTATATGTCAACTCTATGGCTGTGTCAGCTCCTTTCTCTATCTTCATGTTCACCTCACTTGCCTTGTCACCTTGGAGCAAAGCCTCTAGTTGAGCAGAAACTGCTATTCCTTGTGAAAGAAGTATGAATTTTCATGTTGAAAATGAATCTAATATGAAATCATTTCAGAAATATCATGTCTTATACAGAGTGATAATATTTATAGTACAATCACTTTGTGAAATAATCTCTAGTAATCAGGAGAATATAAGAGAGATAATATGTTTGAGTGGCTTCAAGTTTTTTTTTTAATGCAGGTAAGAATAATAAGAATGTATAAAATGCATTGTGCTAAAGTTATTGCAAGTGAATATGGGAAAAACATTGCTTATGAATACATGTTAGATGGACTCATTCTTAATATGCTGAGGCTCAAACTCAATGTATTTATTTTTATACAAAACAAAAACTTCTTAGCAATAATAATGTCCTCACTATTTAATTTAGGGAAAGATGATTTTCTTTTGGAGGATATAAACTTTATAGCTGATAGCCTAATTTTCCTATTGAAATACATGTTTTTATAATATGGCTTTGATAACTTAAGAAAACAAAATTGATTGTTGAAAAACAACAGGTTTAACATCCTCAATGGTGACAATATAATGGAAATACAATTTCATATTTTCGCTTATCATTAAAGGTAAATTGGTTTCCAATGGGAAAAAAGGTATGAGAAAGAAGTGACATTAGCTTTAGACAGAGTACTACACATTACTTATTCAAAGTGGCTCCAAAACTGTTTGAGTAGTTAGATGACTTCCAAATGCAATGCAACTATGGTCAAGAGACTTTTTCTAGTTATCTTATATTGTGACAAAATATAATAAATACACCATGTAAGCCATACATGTGCATATGAGGATCAGAAACAAAGCAGGCATGTTGCCACATAATCAATTTCTTCCTAGAAAATTTCAATTAAATGCAAGTATATAAATCTATATATATCAAAACATGGATTTCTATTGACTTTCAATATAAGGATTAGAAAGATATGCCTAATACTAATTTTTATATTGTCCTGTGTAAAAATATTCTTTTATAAAAAAACAAACAAAAAAAGATTTTAAATGTATTAATCCATATGTGCCTAGTTGTAACCAATCTGTTAATTTACAGTGTCAAGGCAAACATTTCTTTTTTTTTTATATAAGACCATGTGAAGTGCCATCTGCTATTGGAAATCCTTATCCTTAAAATTAGATGAGTAGTCCAAGTATAGAATCCTGGATTTTATGTCTGTTTTGTACAAAGTCAACATCTGTTGCATCAAAAAGATAGGCTCCCACAATATCGTTTTAAGTTAGTTATCTATTAAATATCAATAAAGATATGCACTATTTAGCACTGTAATCATATATGAGGGTTGTTTCTCTCTTGGTAATTATGTTCAGAAAAATAAACAATCTTTGGCATACTTGATGTCCTCCAAACTGAAGTGTGGAATTTCACTAGCTGGGAGGTATGTCTAACATACTCAATTATCAAGGTCTGCCAAGTCAGAAACTGCAATTACCCCAACAGAAGTGCCTTCATTTATAATGGGATAAATTGCTGACACAGGTAAGCAAGATTAGCTAAACATGGGTTAGGGAATTAATCTCACATTAAGAAAATTTTAAAGAAATAATGTTATGAAAAATCAAGTCAAACTAAAATGGTCTTTTAAAGCAACTAATTACTCATGATGTTCTTTAACGTGCCCCTGATGGTAAATCTCTCCATTCACGCTCTCGTGCCAAAGCACTTAGTTTGAAAATGCTTTTTGGTTAAGAGCAGGTGTTCCGCACAGAATCACTTTACAGCAAATATATTTAATATCACATGAAGAGTGATGTTTTCTAAGACATTTGTAAGACAAGACCTCCTGCTTGTCTACATATGCTTTTCTCTGAGTGTTCCTTTCATTGACAATTCAAATGTAAGTATAATTTTCCAGCGTCACACACAGTATTTTATTTGGTGTTTATAGTAACCACTATCCACCCTGGCCTTGGGGAAAAAAGGATGAATAAATATTGGAAGAAAGCTGTGAACATTGTGTAAGTAAGTGATTACTTACTGATTGAATGCTATTTATAAAGTATGCTAATTAGCAAATTGGTACAAGCAAAAATATATGTTGCTAAATGTTACTTAACATGGAATTTTCCTTAGCCTTCCCCTATTCAACATTTTTAAAAATGACTGATATTAAATAAAGGAGGTAGGCTTCCTAACTTGTGAGTGGCATAGATAGCAGACACTTTGGAAGTCAAATTTATAATCTAATGTAAGACTATTACTAATTGCTGTCTAAATTTACTTTTTCTTTCTACACACACACACACAAAAAAGAAAAGATTTTGTTGGAGTGGTAATTAGAGCATTTTCTATTTTATCTTGCAAAGAAGGCTGGCAATGGGATGGACATCTGGACAATTAACTTTTAGGAGATACTTAGAGAATTCCAGCTAAATTGTGCCATTATATGACTGCCAATGTCTTAATCCTCCCTATAACAGAAGTATGATAGCAGTACCTTCTGCAAGGAACATTTTTTACCATAAGGTGAACTGGAGGATTAAACCTCCCAAAGATGTTAAAGTTTCAGCAGTTAGAAGCAACCTAAGCCTCCAACAATACAGTGAAGCTGTCTTACCAGATGTAGACAAATAAATTTGGGATTTATCAATAAGTGAAAGGAAAAAATATAACCACCTTTTGTTTAAGGTACTATTCATCTTGTATATTTTTCTAGTAGCTGAGCACAATCCCTAATAGTCACAAGCAAATAAATGCGATTTATCATGATTTTAAAAACTATGCTGTATATACCTTCATAATATTTTGAGGATGCAACTTAGAAATAATGTTTTGCACACATAAAACATACATACACTCAAATTAATTGTCACAAGTAAGCACATAGAGTATAAAGAAGTCCCAACAAAACAGTTTTAATACACTACATGGTTGATAGCTTGTAATCTAGATATGAGAAGGTTATTGTTTTTCAGTTCAAGTAAATCTATGCTTTAATGTTATAGGATTCAAATATGAACTAACTGCAAAATTTTCTTCAAAATTTGACAGCATAATTTAACATAAATCATGGTAAAAGGATAAAATTGTTGAGACCAGAGTAACACACTGTGAAGGAATTAAAATATTGTATATGCCATGGTTAATGAAAAAAGAACAGTTGGATGACTCACACTTCCTGATTTCAAGGTAACTACAACGCTATAAGAATCAAAGCAACACAGTACTGATATAAGATTAGACAAATACATTGATAGCTTAGAATTGATAATCCAGAAATGAACCCATACATCTAAGACTAATTGGTTTTCAACAATGATGCCAAGATTAACCACTGGGAAAAGGAGTTTCTTCAACAAACGTGATAAGACAAGTTGTTATCCACATGCAAAAGAACAAAATTGAGCCTTTATCTCATATCATATAGAAAAATTAACTCAGAATAAATCAATGGCCTAAATACAAGAAATAAAACAATGAAACTCTTAGAAGAATACACGGAAGTGAATTACGGTATCATTACTTTAGTTGTGGTAATATGTTCTTGAATATAACATTGAAAACATAAGCAAAAAAACTTTTTTCAATTGATGAATTAACTGTCAAAATTAAAAATTTTTGTGTATCAAAAGACATAATCAAGAAGTGAAAAATAATCCAAAGAACAGAAGAACATACTTGCTAATCATATATCTGATAAAGGTGAAATACCTAGAATATATAAAGACTACAACAACTCAACATCAAAAAGATTATCAATCCAATTAGCAAATGGGAAAATCACTTGATTATATATTTATCTAAAGATATATAAATAGACAACAAGTATGTAAAGAAATGCTTGAAATTATTAGTTATTAGTGAAATGTAAACTGAAACCATGATGAGATACCAGTTCATATGCACAAGGATGGCTGTAATTAAAAAGGAAAAAATAAGTGGTAGACGTTATATGGGAAAATTGGAACCCTTTCACGTTGCTGGTGGAAATGCAAAATGATGCAGCCACTGTAGAGTTCAGTGGTTTTTCAAAAGTTAAATATAGACTATCATATGTCTAAGCCAATCTTCCTTTGGGTATATATCTACAGGTATTTAAACAAATACATGTGCACCAAAGTTCATAACTTTTCACAATATCCAAAAGGTAGAAACAACCCAAATATCCATCAACAAATGAATAGGTAAAGAAAATGTGATATATACATGCAATGGAATATTATTCCCCCATCAAAAGGAATGAAGTCCTGATATAGACTGCAACATGAATGGACTTTGAAAATGTCATGCTAAGTGAAAAAAAGCCAGGCACAAAAAGTCACATATAGTATGATTCTATTTATATGAAATATTCAAATTAGGTAAACATTTAGAGACTGAAAGCAGATTGGTGATTGCCAGGGGGTTGAGGGATATAGGGAGAAATCAGAAGCCACTGCTTAATGGATATGAAGTTTTCTTTGGGAGATGAAAATGTTTGAAACTCCATAGATGTGGTGGTTATACAACATTGTGAATGTGCTAAATGCCTCTGACGTATACACTTTAAAATGTTTAATTTTAGGCTATGTGAATTTATCTTCGATTTAAAAAAGTTACTGAGCTAACTATCCATCTAGACATCATATTTAAAAAGATTTAGAAATTTGTTAAATAGATTTCATTTATCAGATATTTGTTTTAGGCAGGCTACATTCCTATATTCGGTTTTTGTTTGTTTTTTTCCTTTCTGTATGTGAAATGCTTGTGTAATTCTGAATATTTCTGTTTAATGATAATGAATCAAAATTCAAAACCCAACTTTGGCAGAATTAAATAGTAAATTTAAGTAAGGTCACTGCTGTTATTATCCTTAGCACTTCGTGGATTACTGCCAGTTTCTCAGATGAAAGAAAAAAATCAACAGTAATTATAAGCTGATTTAGCAGTTTTCTTCATATAACTGAATGGTAATACTATTTATACTAAATTTGGCCAAGTATCCTATTTAATAAAGACATGGGTTACATGTTTTAAGAATAAGACAATATAACCCAAAAGCACATTAAAGTATAACTAAAGTCTAAAAGAGCTTCAAAATACTCAAAACAGTGGTTAAATATTTACAAATTAATTTGGCTTATTATCCAAAGAGTTTTATCAAAGCAGAAGGAAGGGTACAAAATATTTGGCAGAAAAAAATGATAGGATTAATTTCTGTATTTTAAATATTTTCATTAGATTTTTCTCATAATATAGATTAATTTGTGGAGGACTGAAGTAAAAGAGGAAAATATTCACTCAAAGTTGATATAACAATATGACTAAAATTCTACTAGAATATTCATTCATTCTTATCTATAAAATTTTTATGAAAGGAATCAATACTGGTATACCCTGTTTTGAGTGAATGTTCAGCATGGTTTTGTTCCACACAGGTGGGTGGGGACCACACAGGGCAGGAACCAGGCTGGGGGCCTCCTGCATGGGAGGCACACCCTAGCGAACTGGGGGCTGAACCAGGGACTTCCTATATGGGAAGCTTGCCCTTCCCATAAGGGCAACCGAACTGGGGCCACACCACAGTTCAGCACATGGGTCCACATGGGCCAGGGTCAGAACTGGGACCACAACTCAATCCTCAGACCCCAGAGCTGCAAAGCAAGCACTTAACCCACCGAGCCATCCCATCTTCCCCAATAATTGTTTTAATCATTGACTTCATAACCCACTATTTAAGTCTATGTAGGATAATAGAGAGAACATCACCCAAAATCTTTGCATCCTTTTCTCAGGAAAGAGTTAAAATGTTTAATGTTGTACACATTGTATCATGTTAGGTCAAAGTCTGACCTTGCTTCTGTCTTTATTTGGAGCTTAAGTTTAAGGAGACTTGTATGGGAGTCATATTTTTAAGTGATCATTCACATTTCTGAAAATATATTTCTGGGAGAAAAGAAGGATTTTACAACTACCTAAATATTAGTTTATATCATTAAATCACTACCTCTTACAGCTTCAAAATATCTAGATATTAAATATATTTACTTTGCATTAGCAGGTACAACAGTAATATTAGTCTTGTTCTTATTGGCAGAAAATCCATAAACATTACCTCTTCATGCATTGCCTCCTGTTCATGCTTTCTATAATCTAATGATCACCCTGCTGACTCTACTTATACATACACATCAGATCTCCCTTCATTTCTATGTCTCTTAAATTGTATGTCACACTTTTCATCTCTTAATAATGTGTGCTATATTCCAGATACTACTCATATCTTCAGATTTAAATTGACATTATATTAATGGCTCCACTTATTAATCATTTTATCTTATAATCTACACTCTGCAATGCATATGAATGTTTTTTCTTTATTTTTTTATCTCTACTAGAATAAAATGGGCCAAAACTTGCTGTTAAATTCCTCACTGTTTCTTACTGTTATTAGAAGCCCCTTTCAGATTTTCTGCTAAGGTGAATTATGCTAGATAATTCACTAATTCTGTGCAAATAGTCTATTAATTCACCCTGATTACATAATTCAATATTTTATTTTTGATAGTATATGTAGTTGTTGTATATCTGTTATTTTATATATTTGTTTCTAGTTTATATTTTTTAACCTGTAAATACATAACACGTTTGTATAATGAATATTTCATATCATGTTTCTGATCAATCTAATTGCTGAAATCAATGCCGATCTGTGTCTATATATCTGTCTCCGCAATATCTCTGTTGTGGTTCATCATTGTAAGAATTCTGACAATGAGGCCCTCTCAATTCATATTTTTCTTTAGAAAATATTTAAGACCTAGATAGAAGCTCTGCTTTTCCAGCATGATTTGCATTTGCTTCTTTTAGTCACTGGGGCAACTGTTTATCCCGACTCATTATAGTTTGAATACTATGATTTATAGTCTATTTCATTTCACATGATGCCTAGATTGTGTTTATGAATATTCAATGCTGTGTGTGTATGTGAGTGTGTATATGTGTATGTGTTTTGCACTTCATCACAAACAAGACAGTCACATGTCCTTAATGATCACTTCTGTGGAGCAAGATCATAGCTGCCCATTTGCCTTCACACTGTGAGTGTCATCATTGAAGGTCATCTTAATGGAGTGTTTCATTAGACCCTCCATCCCTACAGAAAAGGCTTAAATTTTAGGTCTTGTCTACCATTTTCCAGTCATCAAAGGAATGACTCAAGTTAATAAGTATTTTTCTGTTACCCTAAGGGTAAAGATGCTTTGGGTACATGATTACTAATAAGAGTTCTTATTTTCACTTTAATTTTGGGTTTTGAGATCCCATATTCCCAGGTCAGTGATTAGCATAAATGTTTTTATTACTTCTTTCCCATTTTTAGTTTATTTTCCCCTCAATGGAGTGGTTATTTTAGTACATTAATCCACCATGATGCTACATATGGGAGTCACAACATCTTTTAAAAATAATTTTGTGATTGTAGTCATTAATCATTTCTTTATAACTTTTTATTTTGGAGTGCACATGGATTTCTCTTTTACTTATGTCTTCTGGAATCCTAAGCACTCTATAGAGAGACAGTGCTTGCAAATGGACAAAGTGTATCACTATTCTGCATTTCAGCTAGAAGTCAAATTCTAGCAATGTTCAGCTGTGATTTGTTGAGTTTAGGAATTTAGATATTTTCCTCCTGTCTCTGCTTGCTTCTTATTCTTAATTCAAAATAAACTTGAATAATGGGGATGCTGGGATAGCTCAGTGGTTGAGTGCTTGCCTTGTAATCATGAGGTCCAGGGTTTTATTCCTGGCCCCAGTCTGCACAAACCCAAATGTTGAACTGTGGCACAACTGGTAACGGTCAGACTGGCAAGGTAGTGAAGGTTCTTGCCTCCCATTCGGGAGGCCCCGGTTCAGTTCCCACCTCATATGCCCCACATTCACTTGTGTGGAATTAAACTATGTCACATTTAATGGTGTACCACTACAGAGACTGCTCTGGGCACTTCCCCCTCCTTTCTCTCACAGCAATAAAATAAATCTTAAAATAAAGAAGATAAAATTAATCTTTAGGGAAAAAAACTTGAATGTTACTCATCTTAATATGTATTGAAACATATTTTTGTAGAAGGATATAAGATGTAGAGGACTTTTAAGTGTTTCAAGGGCTTACATTGTAAATAAATGAATTCATGGAGCAATGGGATTTTATATAATCCATTATAAAAATGGCTTTCTATCTTGAGTGGGAGAAAAAGCAGCCAATGGACTCTAATTTAAAAAGAATAACATATTTGACAACTAGTCCTGGATTTGTTCAGTTTGAGATGGCCAAGTATTTTTTTGTGGTTGTTTATAATTTCTAAATAGTCTCTGTAGTTATGATTACAGATAGTATGGCATTATTAACAGTTTTTTGCATTGTAAAAAGTTTTTCTATTTTTGTTGTCTTCATTAGGACTTGAGTGGGAATATATAAAACACTGAATCATACACTCGTAGCTAAGTTCTGTTAGAGACCACAATTACATTTTTCAAAAGGGAGCAATATTATCACCTCTCTAATTTCTTTATTCTTCAAAATTATATGCTCTGATGTCAGATCTTTATAAAGGAGCTCAGGAAACAACCACAAAATAATTTCTTCTTCTTTCTTCTTCTTCTTTTTTTTTTTTTTATATTTCTTTTCACTGTCTTGCCTAGTCTCTAGCTTTTCATTTTCATTTTTTCCTCCCTAATAACAAAATATCAATTGTATTATAATATTTGAAGCTTTGTAAGTATAAAATTTATGTTTTAAAAAATGTTGAAAATGATTTTGATCATGATCCTTCTAAAGTTGAAGAGAAAGAAAGTACGGTACTCAAAGAAAGTAATCAGAGGCCACTTACCCACAGAAGCATTGTATTAAAGCCAAGTTGGATGTTCTCTTGCACTTCCTCACATGGTGCATTACTCACAGACAACTAATGAGTCAAAGCTCCTTTTGATCTGCAAGATATTAGTGAAGGCATAAGGGTAAGAGTGCATTTGAACAAACATGTAGTTGTCAAGCGTTCATTCTGGTGATTACAACAGATTGTCATGAAGTTTTTTGAGATTCTGCTCTGCTTGCCTTTTGTAAATGTAGAGGACTTTGGGTTGTGACCAGTGTCTAGTGCATAAATAAACTGATAGATGAAGGCAGGAGGTCATCAACAGGTGAAGATAGTTAGTATGTAACATAATCTTCTTAGAAGCAACAGTGCTGATGCTTGACGTGGTCCAGCTATGTTTATTTCCAATGTGCTAAACTCATAGTCAAAACTATTTCAGTGAACTGAGATCATGAAACAAAAGTAATAATAAAAATTACTTAAGCATCATAATAAAATATAATATCATGATTGGAGATTTTTAGGGGGGTTGTTTTTTTGTTTCTTAATTGATACAACTAGAATCCTTCTAAAATATTTAGAAGATACAGGTACTAAAATGTGATTGTGCCATAGACGAAGAAATGTTGTAAGATATATTTACTTTGCTCCAATCAAAAACAAAACAAAAACAAATCAAAACCCACTTTTCAGCATGCACCATCTCTAAATAAATTTTTTTTTAATCTTTGTCTTTGAAAGATAACTCAAACTCCTAAAATACTGGACCTTTATTCCCAAGATACTTTCGCTTCTTTTTATTAGCATCCTATTTTATTGTCATGAACTGTTAGTTCAACCTACTCAGTAATACACACGTGTTTTTAAATGTATGGCCTTGCAAATCATCAAACAGTGGATAGTGTCCCTATACAAGGATGTCTCTCCCTAGCAGCCCACCTCAAGGCTCACCCACATAAATTTGTTCTATATTTCTTCCAAGTGACTGTTTGTAGTTCAACGCCAGACATTGCTTTCTTACACATGGTTTCTTTTGACAGATATCCACACTCCCAGAAGAAAGAGTCAACAACGTAGAATCTCATTGTTTTATGTTTTCCTGCTCTAGTCACAAATGATTGGTCCAGGAGAGAGACACCAAATACCAATAAAGGGCCAAATACCAAAAATGGCATTTCTCCTGTAAATCTGGTTTGGACTTAAAAACTAGTCCATTAAATAACATTGGGTTCTTTGATATTAGGAAGACCTATTGACAGTAGATTCATACTGATTCATGTGAAATCTAAAACAGCACCCTTCAATGGGTGAAACAGGAGTATTAAAAAATGAATCATGAATCATAAGAAAAATGGCAACAGAGACAGTGGTTGTATGGCCGTATTCCAGTTCTCATAAAATCTAACTCTACTGCTTCTTTCTTTTCATATGAATTGATTTTAGTAATACATTTCTATTCCAAGCAGCCCCAAATTCACAAAATAAAATACTTCCATGGCTATGCTTACTCACACTCTTTCCATTTATCTTATGTTTCAGTTTCTGAACTCTTTACTAAAGTAAATAGTTGATTAAAAACTTCATTTTGTTTGTGCAGTTGTATCAGTTTTTCTGTTTTAAATACAACGTGTTTACTTTTTCCCCTTTAGGTGTGCATGTCATGAGAACAAGAAATACATTCTCTCATTCTCTCTTTACTTTGTAATTTCACCAGTATAGAATAGTATTCTGTGTACACTGATTATATATATATATATATATATATATATATATATATATATATATATTGATTAAACAAACATAGTGAGATTGGCAAGACAGAAGTAACCAGTGTTTTAATGTATAAAAGGGAATGCTTTTCTTTAGAACTGTCATTTGCAACTATATTGTCATATTTCAGGGTTGCATGGAAGTACCAGCTCAAATTTAAATTGTTACCTTGCTCACCTAAGAAGGAAGTATTTTATTCTCATCCATATGCCTAAAATCCATGAAAAAATGCAGCCTCATAGAGAAGAAACATCTATCTTCACCTGAAAATATATTTAGCCACATATATATATAGTTGGTGGTTAAGTGCATTTTTCTTACCAATGACAGTCTCTGTCCTCATAGGACATAATTCAATTTGCAAGAGACCCTTGAAATGAAATTACAGAATCACAAATGTGCAGGTGGTATTTAGTGAGAGAAACCGAGTGATACTTCTCATGCTTCCCTCTAAGGAGGTATTTCCACAATGGGACGGGACAAGCATATAATAGAACAGCACATCAGGTGAGCTGCTAACGTGAGTGCTATTTTGCATTCTGAAATCTCATTTTGAGTTGACTGCCCTTACAATTCGTTAGGTGAGCTATCACAAAGCCCCCAAATGGCATATGTCACCTTTGATGCATGCTGCATTTTACATACTATAGAGATAACTTATGATCCTACAGGGTAATGGATAGCTCAGCATGAGAATTATGACATGCATGAAGCTCCTGAAATGAAGCTGTCCTGTGAGGAAGGGTTCCGTGAGACATCCACGTCTCAACTATTACTGAGGGAAATGTCAGAATGCACAATGTGAAATTAACAGCTTTATATTAACTAAAGCATAATGAGAAGCCAGAGTAAAACTAATAAATTTGGGTTTCAAATCATTTTGTGAAAATGTGAAAAAAAATCACCATTTTCTGTGCACTTTTCTCTTTTTATTCCAAAGAGAACGATGAGTAAGATAAAAATTTTTGCCACTGAAAGAGAAGCAGACACTAGTGTAAACTACTAAATATAAACTAGATTTATAAAGCAAGCATTAAATAATAATGCTATGGCCCTAAGATGATTGCTATAATGCATAATTTGCAAAATTATATATTTCGTTTTTTTTCTTTTGTAACATTTTGAAATTCATCATCCTTCTAAAACCATGACTTGTTTTGCCAAACATTGGGTTTGTGAAAAAGCAACCCTGATATTTATCTGTAAATTGAATCACAGCAAAATCCCCTTAAAGAACATCAACAGTTTCTATAGCATTTGGGACAATGACTCTCAAAATTTAATCTCTGAAAATTTTCCTAATACTGAAAGTTTGGTAAAATTGCAGATATCTGTGCTCCTATTCCAGAGGTCAGTGTATTTGTCCTTAGGGGGTTCATGTCAAATGCACTCACCTTTTCTTTTTTTCTAGGTCTTCTATCACTGCAAAGCTATAGCAGCCTAAGAAGATCTCTCTGCAGAGTCTGAGATGAGATTCACCCGGAATTCTGCAGGACTTTTGTAGGCAACAGCCTTAGACCCTCAAGAGTCTTTCAGGTATCATTTGGCTCTGGAAGATAATTTATAAAAACATTGCTACATTACTTTTCTTACAGCAAGTAGGCAGTGAAAATTGCCATGTTTTAATTGTCAAAAAGGGGACTCTTCCAGGTATATTTACTCTCTAGTCTAGTATAAAACAGACCCCAGTTCTACAATTTTTCTAGACACAAGAGGAAGAATTGAGGTGACTATAATATATTCTGGTACTAAAGAAGAGAAGTGAAGAAGAGGTCAGGTTGGAATCACAAGATTTGAAGTATTTGAGGTGCCATGGCTGGCTTTGAAGAGAGACAAGCCATGTGCCAAGAAACCTGGCCAGTAATGGGGCCAGCCACAGGAGCTCAGAGCAGGGGAGTGGCTCATAACTAACAAAGAAATGGGAATCTCAGCCCCCCAGTGCAAGCGGCTGAATTCAGCAAACAACATGAGCAGGCTTGGTGGGGACTCATCCTCCTAGCTGCCAGATAAGAGCTCAGACTGGTTGACTGTTTGGTTGCAGCCTCCTGTGACCATAAGTGGAGAACCCATTTAAAGAGAACTGTAAACTAATTAAGTAGTATTTTAAATTGCAAAGTCTGTCGTAATTTTTATGCCGCAATAGCCAATGACCACACTTCTATAAATGCAGCCAGGGCCTATTGAATCTCCCTCACTAGACTAAAGAAATTCTATTATGAGGTAGACATCATAAACACCTTTTTCTTTGATCTTTGCATACAAATGTCATCAGGATTTTTTTTTTTTTTAATATTTACACAATTGACTGTAGATTGAGTGCAGACATCCAGGATTGGAGGGCTGTGCCTTTAATGAAGCAGGACCGCTCCTTTGTTAAACTCATCTAGTAAGACCAGCTGTGACAGTCACATGTAGACCTACCTCCTAGCTCCCAGTTTCACTCAATCCAAAGCAGACGGCTTGATATTCTAGGATGCCAGAAGGGAAAAGTTTGAGTGTGGAGAGCACCCCAGGGTAAAAGAGCTTCTTCAACTTCCAACCACACATAGGAATCCTATATACTAATACCAGTACATGGTTCATCTTTTCCTTGACTATAAATAACACAATCCAAATTAAAAGACTGACATCCTCTCTCTTCCCTTCTCCAAAAAGGTAAGATGTGGCATAAAGAAGCAAGTAAATGGAAATACAATTGTATTTCTATGTAGTGCATCAAATGAATGTGTATTGCATGATGAAGTCTTGTGATATTTCTTCTGACTTGCATTTAATTTATAGAACCTGTAAGAACCAAGTGAATGTGGTTGCTTCTCCATCAGTTAGAGAATAGACTGATAAACCATCAGTGGTTAAAAGTAACAATGAAAACAACTACGGTAGCGTGGCTCCCTCTATTAATCAGACAACAACAGCTAAACCAAAAAGATGTGCCCTTTCCAATTTAGGCATGATGTTCCCTGGACAGTGAGAGTGACTTTGAAACATAAAAAGTAGTTAATCTCTCTGGCATGATGCTAAGAAGTTTTCTTATATCTATCCACTCCCAGAATCATTTGGATCAAAGAAAGGTGCCACTGGTCCAGTTTTCTCCTGCCATCCAGGTTTCCTCTCAGAAGAAGTAGGAATGTGTTGTTGTATTTGGAATCAATTAATCATTTTGCCTGTTACCATAGAGTTGTGCATTTGTTGTACTCTGAAAAAAGAAACTTGGACAGTAGCTTCAAAACAGTACACTTTTTAGCTTAAAGCAGTTGTGATCATATTCTTTTTTTTTTTTTATCTTTTTTATATTTATAGAGAGTAATTATTTTATCTTCAGTGCATATTTATTTCTATTTTACTCTTGACAGATAGAAAGAGAGACAGAGACAGAGACAGCTAGAGAACCGAACCGTGGGAACTCCCCAGTTCAGCATGTGGGTCCTGCCTGGGCCGGAGCCGGGATTCGATCCTCGGTCCTCGGGGCCTCAAAGTGAGCGCTCAACCCGCTGAGCCGTCCCGGCTTTCCCATATATTCTTTTACTTAGTATCACTTCCAGATTCTCATTAGTTTCTTTCCTCATTAAGATGGCAGCCCCCCAAAAATATCAGAAAATAGATGTTGGAGGATTCCATACTAAATGTGAAAATGAAGAGGCAGAGAAGATGACATTGGTTGATTAAATAACCAAGGGAAAAATGAAATTTTAAGCAAGCACATGTGAGAAGTATAAGGTGAACAGAAAAATATGTATGAACCAATTTTTACTGATACTTTGGTATTATTACTGAACTGAGAGATGGAATTTCTATACCAGACTACCATCAGTAATAATAGGTATTTAAGGAACAGATACTTAACAATTGGCATGCCTGAAAGAAGGAAAAGGTTAATACTAAAATTCTAAAAAAGTAGCTCAAAATAGGCCTCAAACTGACCTGCTATTGATTGTTACCTGAGGTCTTTTCACTGTGTTTGTCTCTGATTGGGTGAATTTGTTGTTTTCTTGCCTATGAGTACATTTTTAAAAAGTAGTGGAGAGAGAAAACCCTCTCATCAACCGACATTACAGATCAATGTAAAGAGACTATGAGGTTGGAAAAAATGAAAATGTGTGATAGAGAGTCTACTAGTGTTGGTAAGATGACAGTTTAATATATTATTGGCAGAAGTATAAACTTTTAAACACCAGAAATGACAATTTAAATGTTTATTGATGGTTTAAAGTGTATGCACTATTTTTTCAAAACAACGCAGAGTCTAGGAACTTTTAAACACAACATGTATTTGAACAGGTACTTTTACATATATCTGCAGAAAAATGTGCAGGTGTCATCATTAAAAAATCATTTATATTAACGAAAAAACAGAACTACATGTGCTGAAACTACATCTTATGTAGATGATATACATTCCAAAGATCATCCAGCCAGTACACGGAAGAGATGAAATTCTAATCTGGAAGAGTGGCTCCAGAATTGTTGCTCTTTACCATTAAGTTATATTACTTATCAATGGTGAAATGCATTTTACTAATATTGATATGTGAATTCCATTATATATTGCCAAACAGATTCCATTCCTTCAAGCATCTTTAAAACAAATATGAATTATATATATTTAGTAGATTTTGGCAAACAATATTATCTTCCAGTGTTACTGTCTCTTTCCAACAAAGAACACATATTTAAAAAATATCAAACTATGTCTCTCCACTTATATTATTACACAGTTCATTGGATCATGGCTTGAACAAAATCTTCTCATCTCCATTTCCCAAGCTGCTAATTAAATGTGGCACATTAAATCATGTCCACTTGGGGAAAGACCACTTAATTAATTAATTTAATTAGCAGTAAGACAGAAGAGAGGATATGATTATCATATGATAATCACTCCTTTGGGATATTTTTCTGGCATAATGTGTTACATATTTGAATAGTAAAAGAATAGCCACTCTATTCGTTTTATGAAGTTGCAACTAGATGAACTCCTAAATGCAAACCATGGGGTAGTGTGTTTGCACTTAGAATTTAGACAAAGGGAATTTTAAAATAATTTCATAATATATAACAGCCTTTATATTTCCATAATATGTTTTTATATTTGTAAATAGAGATTAGAGATAAATACAGTTTCTTTTCTGGCTTAAGTATTTGCTTCCAGGAAACCTTTGCACAAGGTTGAATGTACATCTTATACTAGCCAAATTTCACCTTGGAGTTAATTAATGAATATTAGACTCTCAAACAAAGGTATTCAATTTGTATTATCATCAGTTTGCTATAAATTCAACTAAACAAGGGTTCCTTATTTATTAGAAAATGTATACTATAAAATGTGACCTTTTAAAATTGAATGTAGCCACAGAGATTGGCTGATAAACTAGAGTTATACATCTATTGAAACATATAAAGTACATAGATTAGCAGTTGATTTTTTAAATTGTGGTAAAATATACATAGCATAAATTTTCCATATTAATCCTTTTAATGTGTGCAGTTCTGTGGAATTAAGTATGTTCACAAAGTCCTACAAACATCACCACCATTTATCTCCAAAACTGTCTATCTTCCCAAACCAAAACTGTACCCACTAAACCTTATTTGCCATACTTTCCTCCTGCAGTAGCTGACAACTGTTAACATTATTTACTTTCATAATTGAGTATAGTGGTTTTTCCAGTATGGCCTTTATTATGTTAAGTCGTTTTTTTCTATTCCTATTCTGTTGAGTTTTAGCACAAAAACAGGTTGAGTTTTGTCAAATGCTTTGTCTGCATCAATTGAGATGATAATGTGTTTTCTTCCTTTGTTCTTTAATAAATGGATAATAAAACAGGTCATTTTTATTATGCTAAAGAATTACTAAAGTGATATTTTATGTTTATTTTGCCAAAGAAAGCAAGATAAAGTTGCATGTAACAGATTGATTTGTCAATGAAAGAAGTAAATTTAAAATCTTTTTCTGTTGCTGTTTACTATCTTAAAAAACAGAAATAAAACTTGTTTGAGCATATTACTACTCAATTTAAATAATTTGTCTAATAATTACTGGCAAAGATCTACAATTATTTGAAGAATAAGGTCAAGGTTTTTTTTAATAGTCTTCATATAGTTTATGCAAGTCTTTGTCACAGTTCACACCATTCCTTTTGCTTTAATACACAACATAGTTGACCCACTAGTTGAAATCTTCCAGTTCATCCTTCAAAAGAGAGTTCAATTGTCACATCTAAGTTACATGAGCACATCACCAAATATTATTCTTTTTTAAAATAAGATTTATTTTATTGTTTGAGAGGAAGTGAGAGAGAGAGAGAAGGGGGCAGGGCCCAGAGAAGTCTTTATAGTTGTACATGACTAGTTGTGATGTAATTTCATTCCACACGGTGGTTTTGTGGCAGTGTGGGGTGGGAACTGATCCCAGGGCCTCTGGGAGGTGAGAACCTTTGCCACTGTCCCAGTAGTTACCAGTTAGACTGCAGCTCAGTGTATGAGTTTGCCCAGGCAAGGCCAGTAATCGAACCCTGACCTCGAGACTGCAAGGCAAGTGCTCAACCACTGATCTATCTTGGCATCCCTAAACATTATTTTTTAATAAAGACTTTCTTTTTCGGTTTCACCATAAATTGGCAATTTTAAGGGCATTATCAACTACTGAATAAACTTTTGTTTTCAATATTTATTTGTTGAATTAAATATGCAAATACCTTATAACCAGGCAGAATTATTTTCCCCAAACCTTAGTGTTTTCATTTCTTATGTTTAAATTTCCATGAGGCATTTTTATTTTTTCTTATATATTTATCCTTATATTAATGTCTTATATGTATAAACACCTATGGGATGGACAGTATCTTAACTTTATGTCTACAGCATCTAGTACATATAATACTTAAATCTATTGTCGAAAGATATAATTTTTCAGTTTATTTAGTCTTTACTCATTAGACACTTAATCTTCTAGCCACAGGCAAATAAGATATTTAAAGCACAAAATGTTTTTCTAAAACAAAAAATTAAATATAATTTTTTCTTAAAGACTATTATTTTGAACCTTTCAAAACAATAACAGGTATACAAGACCTGCCTTTTTATTTAAAAGTGGCTTTAGCAATAAAGTACAACAGGAGTTCTAGAAAGAACATAGTAAAGCTGTATGTTAAAACTCAGTTAATAAATAATTGCTGAATTTTATATAGGATTTCTATCTGTAAAATACTTTAGAATGCTTTGAATTGTGTAAATGAACAGTTTTATTTTTAGTGTAATTGAAATCTTCTCAATGTGCATTTATACATGATAATGAATATCTTAAATCCCCAAGTATTTCTTACTGTGAAAAGACTTTAAATATGTAAAGTATAGTCTAATACAATTCAGCAGTTCAATCAAATGAATAAATAATTGATTAACATGCTCTGTATTCAGGGTTAGAGTGTGATGTATAAAACTTAATATTCAAACTTCCTGATACTTTTCCCCTCATAATTTTAATTTATTTTTCTGGTGTTGAACCAATATAAATAGTATAATTTTAGTTTAAGCATATGCCTCATTATGCATTTAAAATGATAATCCGAGGAGATGCTGGGCTAGTTCAATAGGTTGAGTGGTTTGTCCTGCAACCGGGAAGTTCAGGGATGGAGTCTTGGCCCCAGCCCGTGAAAACCCATGTACTGAACTAAGGCACAACAGTACCTGCTGGGGTGGTTCGGCAGCAAAGGGTCTCGTCTTCCACACAGGAGGCCCCCAATTTAGTTCCCACCCCCCATGGTCCCACATTGACCTGTGTAAAGTGAAACCATGTCATGGCTAATGATGTGCAGCCAAAGAACTGCTCTGGATCCTTCCCACTTCTCTATCTATGTGTCTCTCTCTTACCTTCTCTCAAACAATAAAAATAAATCTTAAAAAAAATTATAATCCAGAAACCAAAGGTAATTTGTTATAATGGCTGTTGAAATGTGTTTGTAGTCTGTGTTATAACCACAACAGAAACCCTGTCCAACTTTCTTAGCTACATGAATAAATAAATAAAGTTATCTGAGATGAGATGAAACAACTATTTTAATAAATTAAAAATTTTAATGTAAGGTTTTAATTCATTGTATTCTTGAAAGTTAGAAGGTTTAAAATTTGAATGGCTCTCACTGACATAAAAGAAAGTGAAGGTTTAATATACAGATTCATATTCCATGACTCATAATCACAAACTTATACCTATTTTTACCAATTGCTCTTTAAGTTGTTTTATATTTTGATGTTGAATAGTTGAGCAGCTAAATGAATGCAAGGATCTCTAAAAAAATTAAACACGATGCAGATCAATAATTCAGATTGCCTAGTGTTATTTCAGACATTCATTTAAGTTGCCTTGATATCATTTCACTTTAACAAGCATGTCATATTTAAATATGAATTCATTCTGTAAAATTAACACATTAAGAGTCTGCATCAATCATATTGAAAGGTTAGTGAAAATGAAATATAACACTAATTTCCCATTAGTTCATAAAGTACAGTATGTTCTTAGAACTAAAAACTTTTAGATGTATATAAATAAATTCTGAATCCAGTTATTCCATTGTTACAAACTGTATGCAATGTCAATTTCCAACAATCAAGGCTTCTTTCACATGTCAAGGAGGCATTTCTAAAGTTAGATATTCTGAAGTGAGATAAAGTGACATAATACTTTCAATTATTGTATGTCACTACTGTCTAAACTATTTTTCTTTTTCCCTTAGAACATACCAGAATTCATTGGTGTGCTGACAGATGTTTACTGGGTCTCTGGGGAGAGAAAACTGCTGGTTTGTAGAAACTATGTTTTTAGGATGGAATGTCTGCCACAGTGGTATGATTTCTCCCTGCCGATGTGATGTACTGCCTGAAGAGCCTAGAAGAAGTGTGTACAATGTGTCTTTTGATCTGTGGTAAGGTTCAAGCTCACCACTGCTCTGGGACAGTCAGCAGTCATGGTCCTTACAGTGTTCTAAGAGAATGCCTCTCTGGAAAGTATCAGAATGTGGGATGGGAAATAGAGAGGCACTTGCTTAGTTGAATCCATCTATGAGTATGCTGTACACAAGATGCATTTCATATACGAGAGATCAAGTCATTGTTTAATATCGTATCTGTGTTTATCCTAAAGTAATCACAGTATTTTAGTTTATGTTCGCATAACAGTCTTCAGTTTCTCAGAGAAAGTTTTGGGGCCGAATCTTTTAGGATGCTGAGCTCTTATAAGAAGGCAAACGCATTTTATGGAGTGGCTATAGCTCACCTGTGTGGATCAAAAGGGTTCTTCTACTGATGAGATCTGAAAGGAGCAAGTGAGCTCGCTGTTACTTAGTTGGCATCCTTTCAAGATTGTTTTCAGATAAATAATCCATGTTTAAAAGTTAAGAAAAGCCAGCATAGTTGATTGAAGACAGAATTTGAAAGCGGTTGGGTAAAATTTCAAGACCCAGCTAGTAAAATCACATGACCTCGGTCAGTAAATTTGCCCTCTTTGGGCAGTAGGTGTGCAGGTTATCAAAATCTTCTTACTTGTGTAACAGACTTCAGTAACATACTTTTAACACACATGATAACTTTCAAGTGATTACTAAACTATCAGGAGTTTCACTGGCATGTTAAGGTACAATTACTAAACAGCTCAAATGTATTAGAGCGATAATTAAGTCTTCCTACATGTATATTTAATTGTCTGGAACCACTATCATTGTACTGAACATTTCCTAGCTCTACTCCTCCATGGGGAAATTGTTTTTTCTTAGCCAGTTTTATATCCCCATACAAACTAAAACAAGTGAGCAAGCAAGCAAACAAACAAACATCTTTTTTTCTTTTTTTTAGTTTTATTATTCTTTTTTGTTTTTGTTTTTGTTTTTGTTTTTGTTTTTTTGTTTTTTTTTAATTTATTGTTAAATTTGATGAGGTTACATTGGTTGGTAACAATCAGACAGTTTACAGATGTACAAGTCCACATCACATCATTCATGCATCGTATTATGTGCCCATCACTCAGTATCAGTTCCCCTTCCATCACCTTATATCTA
>PVKE010013771.1:0-36013 GCA_004027555.1 Craseonycteris thonglongyai
ATCTAGCCCTATTTGGTCACTTTCATCTTTGCGATGTATGGAAAAGGATCCCCTTTCCTGCCAGCTCTTGGCACTGTGACCAGGGAGAGACATAAAGAGAGGCAAGGCAAGCCCAGCACAAAAGGGGAAGTGGTTAAAGGCAGCAGCGTGTTCCAAAGAAACAAAGGTACTGGCAGGAGATGTTAACAGCGAAGAAGCTTGTTTCTCCATGGTAAATAGAATGGCAATGGCCTAATAATAAACCCAAAAGACACAAGTGAGGATGGCTGCATGCAAAGTGGGGGGAAACCTTCCAATTACTGCTTTAGACAGCCCTATTAATCCTTAGGAACACTCCTGACAAAAGTCTATTCAACTTTCCTTCAATGGGTTCCGTCTAATGGGAGCGGTATTATGTCTGACACTGAGGGTAATTACCTCATGAGAATTTCACATACAGAGAAGTAAAGTCTTTAATTTTCTGCAGGTGTCTTGGACACATTCTGCATAATTCTTTGCCCCAAATGAGGTGCACATTCCTCTCGCGCAGACCTGCTTTCAGATTGGGGTGGTTTGCATTTGAGGACTGAGTAATAGTCATTTATCTCAGCCATTATAGAAAGCAGCACATAGTATACTCTCCCTTCATCACATCACAAGTGTCATTAATATCTTTAGCAAAGCTGAAATATATATATATATATAAATATATATATATATATATATATAAAACAGATATAGTATGTGTGTGTATGTGTGTACACCTCTACATATAAATCTTTTTCTAACACTTCTCTGCATCACAACCATTAGAAGCAGATAAGTAGTTAGGAGCCTTCCTATACACATTAGTTATGAGAGTTCAAACAAGACAGTAACCCTGCAGGGAGGCACTTAACTATTTATACCAGCCAGTTCAAGAAACTTGGAAACAATTGAAATTGTACAGAAGAGAGAATAAATGGAAAGGACAGTGTTAAAGGCTGTTTTGTTTTCTCAAACATGTAGCACATCTTATTGATTTATTCTAAAGTAAAGACTCTTCAGTCAAACATAAATGGATTACATTTTTTGCTGAATTACGCAAATAATTAGTTTTATTATTTTAGTACCACCAGACAACAAAGATGTGACATAGGAAATGTTTAATGTAACAGCTAGTAGAATATGCAGCAGGAAGAAAGAAAAAAAAACTTTTAAAAAAATCAATGGTGGAACAATCGAGTGAATAGAAATAGGCTGCAATGTGTCAAACTTCTCTCGGCTTCATAGAGAAATGACTAAACATTTTTTGGAGCTGATGACTTTACTACTCAGAAATCCTTATGTAGTACAAGAAAAACTGTTATTTTATTTTTTTCTACTAGGGAGTAAATTATATTAACAAGACCATACCATTTGGTATAATATACATTCTTTATGGTCCTATGTTTTCTTTAAAATCTACATAATTAACTAGAAATAATGGCACTTTAGACATCATAGTAGGGTTCATGGACCCAAGGTGGCTAGATCCTTTAATTATAAATTGCTTCCATCTCTTAAAATGCATTGATTTTACATTTCAGAAACTATACCTGTATGAGACAATCACATTGTTGCCCTAAGTACCCCTTTTACCAGCACATTTGTTATTCATGCCCAAATTAACTACTGAGGTTTCTTTCTTATCCAGGCATCTTAAACATTGTGCAATGTTTTGATTATGTTCAAGTCTCAGAAAACCTGATCAAGCCTAATAAGAACTTCTTTATTACAGTTCAATTTGGATAAAAATTAACATCTCCTGGAGAGTAAATCATCTTCAATTTTGACTTTGAAAATAGAATATAAAAGTTTAATAAATTATTCCCAGGAAAAGTTGTCTGCTTTGCCAGAGTTGAAGTATTCTTTTAGCGAGAAGACTAAGGATGTGCTCATATTCTTCTCCTTCCTGTCTTACCCTGAAAAATCTCAGACCATGCAGCCTTCGGTGTTTTGGGTAAATGCAGAGGACACACATTATTGCCCAATTTATTCAGGCAGGCTAAAACATCCATTAAGGCTTCAAGTCTTAGGCTCATGGGCATCCTTTAAAATTTCTCCAAAAGCCTCCTGAGGCTAAATGGACTATGAAAACTGACCCGAAAACTTGCATAACTAAATATGTATACAATACATACTTCAGCTCATCTATACCTCAGTAAGAGGTATAGACTTGCTAATGCCCAGTTCCCCTGCATGTTCAGGGTTAATCACTAAGGTTGATCTTATTTCTTAATGCAAATGTCTCAGGCTAAAGAAAAGAAACCACCTGCTATCTACTGTGCCTCTCTACATAGATGATACCACCAATGCACTATGCTTCTCTTTTACAAAAAAAAATGAAAACTTTGGTTATTTGTTTTTTCTATGATTCTTTCTGAAACTTCTTGTACAAGTCCCAGTTTTTTCTCTATGAACTTGCCATGACCATCAAATTGTGTGTTGTCATATAATTCTTCTTATACTCTTAAAGAGACATTGACTTCCAAATTAGATCAGGTTAGTAAACATGATATAAGACTAGTTTAACCTAAATCTGAAAGACAGTTCAGAATAAAATATTCCAAGGAGAATAATTTTCACTAAAACCCATAATGCTCACTGTTTTTGCATAAGGGGTTTTTCAAATGCCCAAACTCCTGGCAATTCAGAACAGACTCAGGAAAGAACATTAGTTCTTCCTCAAGAATTAGTTCCAAACTAATACAGATGATGGAACAAGAAAGCATACATCGGAAATAAAATGTGAAACAGATGGCAGGAAGCCTGATGTGAGGAACTATACATGAGTAAATGATCCAGCCAAAGAAAGTTATTCTAGTATAAACAGTAGGTCCATTCAAAAGACGGTCACAAAGAAGGATGAAGTGTAATAGTCTGACGAAAAAGTGGTCATCACTGGGGCAAAAAATATATTTAAAGTAATCTTTTTATGATGTAATATATATTAAGGTATTCTGGTCCTTAGTAAGAAATAAAAACAGAACACGTATTATTCATTCTCATTTGCATGCAGTCGTTCCTATAAAAATGAACCAAGTGGGACATGTGTTCAAAGGCTATGTGGAAGATTGCAGGGTAGAGGGTGATATGGTGAACTCTGTGCCTACAGCATCCCTGGATCACACCAAGGTTGCAGATACATAGTGAAACAGTCAAGCACGGGAAATATCAAAGGACAGGATGAATAGAGTGCCTACAGTTGAGGATATATAGAAACAAAACCAAGACCTTGCACACAGGCCCCCTGCAGCTTCACCCTACCCACTCAGAGACACTCTAGATGTCAGAGTAATTGGCCTCACCCTACCCGCAGGGGAAGACTTTCTTTCAGACTTCTGCTGGAGTGGCTGTCCACATACACCCAGGAAGCTTTTGGTGCTGCTCTGCCACTCTCCTCAGACAGCTGACAGTGTGCTGTGAAAGACACCCTGCTCAAGTACAACCGAAGAACACACAACAGACTCAAGGGACACTCCTAGATTCCTCACACAGAAGATCAGAGAGATTGCACCATTGGACTACACAGGGCACATACTACATAAGAACACAAAGCAAAGACTTAGACAAAAGAGAGCTACCTACTACATAGAAGTAAACACAGAGAGAGAGGAAGCCAGAGTGAGGAAGCAGAGAAACACATCCCAAATAAAAGAACAATAAAAACCTCCATAGAGCTAAATGAAATGGAGGTATTCAACCTACCAGAGAAAGAGTTTAAAATACAGGTTGTAACAATGCTTAAGGAACTTAGTGAAAACTTCAACAAAGAGATAGCAACCATAAAGGAGGACATAAAATGCATTAAAAACTACCAGTCAGATATAAAGAATATGATAGCTGAAATAAAGACTACACTAGAAGGAATCAATACCAGGTTAGATGAAGCACAAAATCAAATCAATGATTTGGAAGACAAGGTAGCAGAAAATACCCAATTAGAAGAGAAACACTAATTCAAAACAATACATGCACCCCTATGTTTACTGCAGTGTTATTGACAATAGCCAGGATATGGAAAAAACCTAAATGCCCTTTAATACACTGTTGGATAAAGAAATTGTGGTACATTTACACATAGGAGTATTACTTTGCCATTTGCAACAACATAGATGGGAACTAGAAGTTATTGTGTTAAATGAAATTCAGATTGAGAAAGACCAATACCGTATAATCTCAAATATATGTGTAATTTAAAGAACAGAATAAATGAACAATCAAAATAGAAATAGACTCCAACTGACAGAGTAGATGGGAGGGAGGATGGGGGATTGGTAGGAAGGGTAAAGGGACTGGGAAATGCAAATTGGTATAGATGCCTATCCACTGTGTTGTGCACCTGAAAATAATGTAAATTAATATTGAATGTCAACTATTTACTTAAAAATAGATATATAGGGTTAGAGTTAGGGTTACAGAAAAAACAAACATACAAAAAGTAGATATATAGTCATGCAATGCAGAGTACAGCACAGGAAATATAGTCAATGGTATTATAATATTAATAGCTATGTAAGGTATCAAATGAGAAGTAGACCTACTGGGGTTATCACTATATAAAAGCTATAAATGTCTAAGCATTTTGTTCTCTTGTATCCATGAAACTAATTTTAGAAATGAGAAAAAAAATGGCTATGTGGATTCTGATATGTTACAAGAAAGGGGTTTATGGCAGAGCTATACAGTTCATCGGTCTATGACAACAGTATAAAGGATGAATGAAGGTTCAGAATATGTGGCTGAGTACACAGAGAAAAATGCATTTATTCACACCCAGATTATTTTTCTATCTCTGAACTGATTTATTTAGTGTTTCTGAGGTCTAATGCATTATGAAAATTGTAGTCAATCTCCTTTATTTTTACTTCAGTCTTCCTATGGCAGCTGTGTATGGTTTGTATTTCATAAGCACTTAAAACAATAACGTGGCTTAGGATCCCAAAATTGAAATTACAAAATTTCAGCAGTTTACACAATTCAGATTTAAGGGCTACTGGATTTATGCAACACATTTTTCACAGTTCCATTTCTTATTCTAGTCGATGTAGCACAGTGATGACTTTCACAGAGTATGTGGGGGCCGTCAGCTTTAGCCACATATTTTTAAAATATAATTTTAAAATAAATTTTAAATAATAAAAAACAAAACTTTTCAAAGAAAAAAATATATATATTAAGACAAAATTAAATCACATCTAAAAACTACTTTCACAGCAACACCTAGACTAGTGTTTGACCAAACATCTAGATGCTATAGCCTAGTCAAGTGGACACATAAAATTACAGCTACTAACATTTTACATTTTGGAAACTTTGAACATCGTTGAAGACAAATATTTGTGAAACTGGTTTTGCTATCCTAAATCCTAAGTAGCACATCTTAAAGATTTAATGATTCTATAAATATGAGCATATTAAATCTTGAATAATAATTTTTTTAAAAAGAAACACTTCCCGCACAATGAGCACAACTCTACCAAGAAACAACACTACTAATATAAAGAAAAGGCATGTGAACTTTGAATTTGAATTTGTGGACCACACAAAATACCGCAGTGACTAATACCAAATGCCATTTCAGCAACTGCAAGGAGAGCTTTGGCCTGACATCATGGTGTTGTGATGGCTTCCTTCCAACAGACCAAGGGACAGGGAAAATCGGGAAAGTCACTACTGTACCCAGAAGCAACATATTAATGTCAAATATAAATCGGATAGGTCTGCATACATTACATCAGTCATCACATTCACACCTAATTTCATTACAAAATTAAAATTGGAAACTCCTAGTATTCTGGCACGTAGTTTCAGGGCACCGTCAGAAATTCATGTCACCTGAGGCACTCCGGGCAAAATTCCAGACTGCCAACAGCACTACCTAATTTGCCCATATAGTTACATGATTTGCTGCAAACATAAAGAGGGTAGCAGTGACTTTTGCTTGCATTTACATGTTGCCAGGTAAGCGGCTTCAAAGGCTTGTTTTTCCCATTCTCACACAGTAAAATTCTGAGATGACCAGTCCTGTATTTGCTTTCTGAGGGGGATAACAAAACCTTGAGTTGTAGTTAAGTGCTCTACCCATAGCAATTAAGGCTAATGTGCAGTACACCTTTCTTAAATTACCTTATGTAGCATATTAATCCAAACTGTTACCCCAAAAATATTTAAGACGATTATAGCATATTATTGATTGCTATATCTCTACTGTTCAATGGCATAAAAGCTAAAGATTATGATAATCCTTTTAACAGTTACAGATTAAACAATATCAGATTTAATAACCATCCTTTAGGTAGTTTATGCACTTGGCCTTTTCTCATATGAGGTCTGTCAGAAAAAAATCCAGGCATTGCCATTATAATAAGGACAGTTACATGGCTGGATACTTTCTGGACTGCCTTTGTATATACATACTTTCAGTCATCTGTGTCATCATGCAATAGAAATTAGTGAATGTTACTTTGTTCTAGACATGGGCACACAAGGCATTCATAGAAAAACAAAACACAGCCAGTCAAAAAGGTTACAATCTTCTAAGGGAGAAAGAGTAGTAAAAAAAATATAACATAGAAAGGGCTAGTGTTGAGTACCATGGGATTTTGGGAAACTGCAAATCTCTTAGCATCATCAGGGCTCAGGCTTAACATGAGGTGGAATAAAGTATCTGTGAAGCAGTCAAAAGATAAAGGACATTATTGAAAGCCCAGTTTTATAGTATGGTTTTATAATGATACAAATCTATTCAATACATACAGACTGTTTTTGTTTAATCTTACCATATCGTAGCATTCTAAGTTTAGTCGTTCTTATTGTAATAAATGATGTAATTGGGACTCATGGGCATTTATCCAGCTAACTTTCTTGAGTACAGTGGTAGACAGAATAATTGCTCCCCAAAGATAGTCACCTCCTCATCCCTGAGATCTGTATGTCACCTCACATGGCTAATGGGAATTTGCAGACATGATTAAAGATCCTGAGATGGGGAGATTAGCCTAGTAAACCCAGTAAAAGGGAGTTGGGAAAGTCAGATTCAGAGAAAATGTGACAACAGAAGAAGAAATGGAAGGAAGGGCTCCAAGATGGGGGATGTGGACAGCCTCTAGAAGCTGGAAGAACAAAGAAATGAATTCTATCCTAAAGCTTCTAGAAGAAACACGGCCCTGTAGACACACTAACCTCCAGATTGTAAAATAATAGATGTTCACTTTTTAAAGTCACCGATGTGCCTGGCATTATCATCAGTGCTTTGCACGAATAAAATTGTTTCAGCCTCATTTGCCATGAGTCAGGTACTGTGTTTCCCAATAAAAGCAGAAGCAGAGAAAAAGGAGTATGTGCAGATAGTTTATTTGGGGTTTAGATCTTAAGAAGCAGGAATAGGGTACTTGTAATAGTGAAAGAGGAAATAGGTGAAAGCCAGTTCAAGAACGCCTTATCAAGCTGGTCTCACTGATAACAACTACAGTTTCATCGCATGAGTATCTATCCTCTGAGGAGTGTGGAGAATGTATTTCAGGATTGGTTATTCAAGGGACAGCAGAAGCAAATATTGATCCACTAGATCAGCTTCCCCATTGATCAAAGCTTCCCCCACTTAGTTTCAGTTTCTCACACCTTCAGAACTGTGTGTCTACCAGAATAGCTGAGTGGGTTCCCATATGTCCCACTTAGAGGAAGCTGAGAAGATGCATGGTGACAGATACTCGATGCAGCCAAGGAGAGGTTCTGTCAGGTCACACCTGCCCCAGCAGGTTGCCACAGCAACGGCTCGGGCAGAAAAAAATGCAGACAAAGTATATCACTGGGCACAAGAGGAAGCTGATACAGCTTATCTTTGATCCCAAATTTCAGATTCTTTCTACTGTATCATCACATATCTCCTCAAATAATCACTTGCTTTTACACTAATATGATCTAATGTTTTGAAATATTAGGGTTCTGTGAAAATAGTCAACCAGTACAATGTATTCTTACACTATATCCCATGAAAAGTCAGTTATGTTGTTTTACATGGATTGCTTTTGCCTCACTAAATATATATTAAATTCCTAGAAGGCAGATGTAATAATACACACCACTCTTGTTTTTTCCACAAAACAGTTCATAAGCAGGCTCAAAGTAAGAGCTCAAAAACCATGTACTACTTAATGTTTATTTGAATTTCAACCTCTCGGATAGTTTTATTAATAATTCTGACAAATTGCTAGATATAAAAACAGTTGCAGTAATGTAAAGTACAACATAGGGAATACAGTAAACAATATTATAATAACAACAATGTATGGTATCAGATGTGTACTAAACTTATTGAGATGATCACTTCATAAATTACATAAATGTCTAATCTCTGTGTTGTACATCTGAGACTAATATAATATGTCAATTGTAATTGAAAAAATTTTTAATTAAAAATTATTCTTGGAGAGGCGGTGCAAAAAAAAAATGACTCCCAGAATTTAAATAGCCCCACTAAGAATTTTTATAAAATACTTGATGTTCTCATGATCCTTTCAAATCTGTTGACATCTTTTTCAAATTTTAATAGTTTAATATTTTCCTTTAAACATGGCACAATAATTTGCTTTCTATCATTAAAATCACCAAACCTTAAAAATCCTGAAAAATATTTCCTTCCAGATGGATCATAATCCAAAGTAAAAAAAAAATTAAAGCTTCAAAAAAATCCGAAGTATATTTCTATTTTCATATATTTGTAATTTTTATAAAGAACATTTTCCTCATTTGGATAAAATATATACCACAGCAGACTATTCAAGCAATGACAGAATTAGAATGTAGGGTAATACTGATTGTGACTATCAGTTACCAATTACATAAGTATGTTAGAAAGTAATCAGTTTGTGATATATTATTATGTAATATGTCTGGCCAGTAAATGAAAGACAACCAAGAGTTTGGGATATGGCATCATAGAAACATTTCTTAGGCTATAGCACTGCTTATATTTTAGCACTCTTCCATGACAAAAACATGCCCAGGAAGATATATTCATACTAACCTCTCAGAACAGTATTTGCTTTAGGATAAAATAAAAATAAGTCCCACTGAGAATCACGGTCATTTGTGACCACAAAAATTAAAATGAAATCATATACCAAAAGCTTTGATCATTTGCAATATACTAATCTACATAATTGGCCAAAGTTTGAAAATTTATTTTTAAGTATGGTTTAATTTAATAGATAGCTCCATATAATTAATCTTCCATAAATATGAGTATTATACACAATTTATATCTATATATTCATTAATTTAAAATCATTCAAAATTATTGACAAAAGACATTCATCTTTAATTTTATATGCATTTAATAGAAGTGTATTCTAGAACATAACTGCATGAAAGTTTTAAAAATTGAGGTTTACTAGGTTTTTAAGTAATTAACACTTGTTAAGAATAAGCCACATACTTAGAATTTTGGAGGCTCTAAGATTTTGTGAGGCTCATTAATCATGATCAAGTACACCTTGAAAAAACATTTTATGCCAATGAAAAGAACTATTCAACTGTGGTAATAAATCATCAATTCACAAGGAAATGTGGGGCCTCCATTTTATGGGCTCATAGGAAAAACCTGCATACCATAAACACATATACTTAGTATTTGGTGTTGCTGCTTTTAAAATATGGGAAAAGGACAAAAAATTATTTTACCTTCCAAATAAAAAGACTAATGCAAGATTCCAAATTTTTTAAATCATGGACTCATAAGCTTAAGAACAAACTTTAATCTCTAAGAAAGGCTTTTTGGAGGCCTTGATGCAATTGTTCAAATGGCAGAGGACAGATATTTAAAACCTGTTTTTCAAAGTTAAAAACCCCCTCTTCGAAGAGCAATATTTTAAAAAAACTAAACAAATACTTTCTAATGATTTATTAGAAAAAAAGAGGCTATCACATTGCAGTTGCCAGTTGTAATTTTCTATAAAGAAGTATTTTTATTCATAGGGATATTATTTTTCTTCACCTACCTGTTAGGAACCCATATTTTCCCTGTTTCTACAGTGGGATTTCACAGAATGGCCTCCAATTTCTTAACATGTCAATAAGAATGTTCTAGAGAATAAAACACAATAAAGCTTCCTAAATGCTGGGAACACCAGGGAAAATGCATGAAACACAACATATAGCAACTAGCTGGTTGAAATTACAAAATGTAATTTATCTTGCAGTAATACTGTTTCTACCATCTGTGTCAAATAATTCAATTGTCTGATATCACTAAAAAGTATGAAAGTAATATCAGGAATGATATTAGACTGAAGAATTTGAGCCTTATTGAGAAAGTAGACCAACAAAGATTAAAACTCAAAGAAATGTAAAACAGAAACCTTCACACAACATAAAGAAAGCCATATGAAAACCTATCCAACAATTAAACAAAGTATTTATTTATGATTGTAGAAGCTCTCTTTCTTATCAAAAAGATTATGAGTAGTAGTTCGTTGGTTAATAAGAAGAAATAAAATATGGGGGTGAGCCATGAAAAACAGATACTTTACAACAATTTATTTTAACTTGAAATCTAAGAGTATACACAGCCCTTGACAAGTTGTTTGATGTAGTGTCAAAGGATTAGTTCCCTGACTAGCATACCCCAATTTTTTAAAAATCCATACCCATAACAATGAGTCTCTAATTTTCAGTTTCATTTTCTGTGAAGTGAAATTAAAATCGAAAGACACAAAATAACTAGTCTTAAGATTACCGTACTTCTATATTTCTGTAGCATTTCCAACAATTTCTATTAGTGTTTTCCATATGTAATTGTCAACTTTTAACCATTTGTGACCTATAAAAATTGTCATTTCGTAAAGTTCATCTGTGACCTACAAAAACAACCACATTAATATACTTTGCCTATAATTTAATTTTTAGCACCTTAATTCTTTTAATCTTTAAAACAAAGTTATTATACATTCCATAGGAAAAAATCTCTCTTTCTGAATGTATTTTATGTAGATTTAAAAAACCATCTAACTAAAGACACTGGTGATCCCTTTATAAACAGGTTTAGGGTAACTTGTGATATGCCACTCAATTTGGCTCCAGGACTAAGAGACTAACCCCCCAGTTGCTGGCAGTGTTATACAAAGAGCCCTCAGCTTCCAGCCCTCCTTGGGAATGGCCTCTGTGGAAGAGGAAGCCTCTAGCCAATGATCAGTCAACACGAGAGAAATAAGGTCAGGTCCCTGGGCCTCCAACTTGAGACATTCTAAAGGGCCATCACAAAGCCAGAACTTTTGGTGGAGGAGGACTCAGGCTTTTTTGAGACTGTGTTGCAGCTCAGCTGATGCCTCTGCTGAAGCCTGCTTCCTTCCCTCAGCCTCTACCAATGTTGATTCAAGAGTAATCCCTAATAAATCTCCAGTAGGCTAATCTCCATTTTAGAATCTGCTCCCCAGGAACTGAACTGTGAAAAGAACGAGACTTCTAATTACAAGTAAATAATGAAGTTTTATAGGAGCAAAGGTGCACAAGAATCCCACAGCGCAGTCAGCTTGCAGGAAGCTTCCATGTGCTCTGAGCCATAATCAGTGTGTTTTAGAGAACACTGACTGATTGGCAGGTCAGTTGAGAGATCAGTGAGGACTCTCTGAACTCTTCTGAGCTTGGTCAGGACTCTCCCCAGGACTAGTGGCTAACGTTTTCTACTCATAATTCATCATAGGTAGAGAAGAGAGGCATTGACAGTTCCAGGTGAACACAAAGGCAAACAACAGAATCAGTTAATTTGTCTCCCTTGAGGAGTCAGATCATGTATATGTATCCTAATTCACCACCAGCGTGTGCACACTCTGTGAGCAGGAAACTCCCAAGTGGCGCAAAGACTGCATATCCCTGGTGATATGAATATCAGCTTTAACTATCTGCATGAAGTATGTTTCAAATTTGCTATATCCTTTACCCTTTTATTTTTCACAGTACCTATGTTTATAAGTGAGAAATCGAAACGTACAAGGTATATATTAAAATGGAAATCATTATGATTCAAAAAGGTAAGAAAGTTCAAGACATTGATATTCAAGAAGAAATGCGCATTTAATTATAAATGTACTAATTCCTCTTAATAAGAAGAAACCAGTGTTAAGGCACAGTTTTGTTATTTCCATAGTTCTAGGCACATCCCCTCTTCCTTGGTCTTTGAAGAACAGATTAACAATCCCATCAGACTGTCTTGGCTAGCTACTTGAGCAGGGGGGAGGTGAACAAATTTTAAGGATGAAATCTCATGTCATAACAGACATTGTGGAATGAACAAATCAGTTCAATATAAGATATTTTGCTACAGCATCGAAGTTAAAAGTCATTACCAACCAGATTCTCAAATCACTGTTCTATGTTTCTGCCAGTAAAAGATCTTTGGAGTCTATCTCTTCAGGTGTAAGTAAGCACATTATAATATAAAAATATATCTGAATTTCTATTCTTCTGTAAATTGAAAATAAACCCAGAAACCAAGAAAATATCCCCATAGTGTTACACCATATCTTTGCCTTTGGTGCAGACTGTAGGAATACCATCATTCTCTATGCCTATGAGATTATAGTAGCAGTCCTGAAAAAAACAGATAATCACCGCTGTCTTTATTTAGTCGAATGAGACAGTCTACATAAGCAAAATAACGAGACTCATAAAGACTAGCATGCATTTTGGAAAGAAATTCCCAGAGTGTTCAGTTAATGGGGACTTAAAAATAAATAAATAAACTGTCTATATTCAGAAGCCAATTAAAAAATTAAACCAGTGGCTCTGACCATATTATTTGTCTTTGTGTCTGTGACATAACGTGTCTATAGTGTCTGTGCTCACAGCAAGGAACCCAGCATGCTGACACGCGTTCTGTAGAGGCCGAGAGTTTGAGGAAACACAGTGGCTTTTAGGGGAAAAAAATTGCGGATAAAAATTTTAGAATTTTTATCTTACATGCCCTGCCTACACCCCCCCCATCCCCCACCCCCACACACCGTATTGATGTGATCATTACCAAACCACAATGATAATTGTGGTTTCTGAAAATCAGAAGTTCTCTCAGCTCATGACTAATTCAGATGACTAAAATAAATCCAGAAAAACAATTTACACTATAAAAGGAAAAGAAAAGCTTTTATATATGTTTGTCCACCACACACAAGCAAAGTGTATATGTGGAATATGCACAGGTCAGGCAAGAACCTTTTCCACATAATACCCTTTAATTTTCACTTTATTTTAAAATAAGAACAAGGCTTTCTCATGTGGGAAAAGGAGAAGGACATTTGAAGCAGTGGGAACAGAAAATGTAATGCATAGAAATGTGAAAGGGTACTAGACATTTAGGGGACAGCACATCAGCCCCCAAAGGCTGCAGCTGTCATCTAATGGCCACTTACATTGCTGTCCACAACACAGGCACTCCTGCTCTGACATGTGTCCCTGGACAGGCCCGGTTGGAGATCAAAACGTTTTAACAAGTACAACCTATCATGAAGCTCAAACCTGATGCTGAACTCCAAACACACACTCTCAGATGAAAGTTTTAAGACGAATTAAGCAACATATATGAAACATTCTAAATTAATCAGAACTATAGGCTATAACAAAATGGAACAGCATTTCCACATTTTGTGTGTCCCAATTTGTAGTTCCCCAGGAAAACCCTGCTTTGTCACATGTTGATGTCTTCCTAGAACTTGTTGCCTCTGGGGAAATGTTCCTCTCCATGTTTCTACCCAGACAAGTCCAAGCACGTTTGTGTGCCAAACTCAAAAGGTGACCTGCTCTGCAAAAGCCTTCTCCACTCCTTCAACATTCGAGCAACCTAGACTAATTATGTTTAATATTTATTGTAACTTTTAATATGGGTTTTCAAATGTCCCCGCATCTTGCCCCTTTTCCCTTCCCCTATCCCAAAGTATGAGCTCTTAAAGGGCAAAAAATGAAAGTTACTCTTCTTCTATGCTTGGTGCTTTGGATAATATCTGACAGACATTAGGTTCCCGGTAGACATATGACAGATAAATAACTTCTAGTCTTAGGCTGTTGGTTATTTCCTTTTATTTGATTTAGAAAACCATGTAGCTCACCTGGTGAGGACAATGATATGGCTGACATGTACCACCTCACCCCATGCTCCAATAAGGGTGGATTTATGAGTGACTGGGTTGGCAGAAGCCTCTGAAATGCCCCCCACAGAAACACCCTTGGAATCACATGTTTGTACTTGGACATGGGGTCAAATTCTGCTCTCGCATCTCATTGTTACCATCCCTCCAGATGACAGGAGGGATTTGTAGACTTAATGTCACCATATATTACTTCAGAAAATGCATCTATAATCAAAATTGTTTCTATACACATCCCAAAGGGGCATACAAACCCACATACACACACACATAAAAAAATTAATTAAAATAAAACCTGTCTTTCGAGTTATTTAAAGAACCACTTACCTCAATAGTAATTCAGCTCTAGGACACATGTTGGCTCCATAAATAAGTATCAGAGTGAAGAAGACTCTTCTCCTTTTCAGATAGGCAATCTTTTCCTATAACAAGGAGAGAAATAAATTCAGAGATTATTTTCTTGGTATTTTACCAGAAGTTTTAGATGTTCCTTCTTTTAGTTTTATAAAACCTACACAACTTCATCCTCATTCATTCATTCCATAATTTGCCTAAAATATTGTCACCAAAGCTTAAATATAAGATGGCTGGAAATGTTTACAGTTGGTGAGTATTTAGGTCTCAGATGAAAAGCTAGGCAGAAACATCCTCAGAATCTCTGGTCCCTGAGGTGAAATAGTGAAAGTCACTACACCCCTAAAGGAGACCATGCAGGGAGATCCGCTGGTGGAAGAGCAGCTCAGAGCACAGACTCCACAGCCAGCCCACCGAGGTCCAAATTCTGTAACCACAGGTAAGTGACTTAACCCTCAGTTTCCTTTCCAACCAGATAGTGACTACAACACTGCTGTTACACTTACTGCATAGGGTCATGGTGAGTATTAAATCAAAGTATACATACTTGCAATGCTTAGACTGGTACTGAACATAAAGTAAGCTCTATTTGCTACTATAAATATTATCATTATCAATAATGTATCCTATCAAAAAATGTGAGTAGATATGGAACCACAGAGTTAAAAATTAATCTCACTAAAATGCATTGATTAACCATTCTATGAATGATGGCATCACTGAATAATCAACTAATCAAAAGCAGGCCATGCTTCATCTTTAGGGCAAGGTACCATGAGTTTAAAAATCAGAAGAACAATGATCATCAATAGATGTTTGTATCAAATAAATATATCATTCTTAGTTTCATGATTCTTAAATTGCAACTAGTCCATCTAATAATGACATATTATAATCTGCTATATCAAAAACTATGGATAAAAAATTGCAGCCTAATACATAGTCATTTCGTTAATAAATTTAAGGAACTTGTAAGTAAGCAATAGACTAACTCAGAATGCAGTGAGAATTCTAAAATAAGAATGATCGATCTAGAGACAAAGAGTTAATCTAGCACACAGCTTGAGTTAAGCTTTAAAGGTAGAGAAAGTTTAAATGAAAAAGGAAGAGGAGGAGCAGGTCTCCCAGTCAGAGAGAACAGCTTGGGCAGTAAGTAAGCACACATGTGTATGTTCTAATTGGCTAAAAATGAGTGACAGAGTTAAAAGTGACATTGAAGGGACTGGTGGCTTAACTGTACACCCAGACCCTATGATTGAGGTTAGATTTTATGTTCCTCCATGTTTCCCTTCAAAATGGAAATGTGTTTCACTTTATATGAAAGGGAAAGAGATGCTTTCATAGACGACACTCGCAAAGAGATGTCAGTCAAACCTTCATGGAACAACCTCAAATACCACCCACTTCCCTTGATATCTTGTACCCTGGTTTCTTTTCTTCCTTCATGTTAAATTACTATGGAAATTTGCATGAAAAGGGGATCTTTGTTTCTCACAGTTCATTTGCTCCAGTAGCCATTTACTCCTCACTTCATTGTCTCTCATCATCTCAGCAAAGAGGTGACAACTCAAAGTAGAGAATAGAGGCAGACATACTCCCAAGAACTGGAGACTCTGTTCTGTTGTCATGTAAATCAGCTCAGAAATAAAAGGGAAGAGAGGTACAGAGAACAGATTTTAGAAGCAACCAAATAAAATGGTTTCCATGGACGCAACAGTGGCTCTTTAATGTTTAGCAGTGGTGCAGTTCTTTTTGCAACAGTAATTCATCGTCATAAAGCTTATTTCCACCTAGCTTCTTGGGTATTGCATCACAGTGAGGGCACTCCCCTTAAAAAAAAAAAAAAGCTACTACTAATGGCTCTCCTGGTTTCAAAATGCTGGATTCATGCTAGTGGAAAAGATGAGCAAAACAAAAAGAAACAGATGTAAACAGGAATATCACATTTTTCATAACGAAAAATTAAGTTGAGCTGTGGATCGTAATAAGGACCTTTGATCTTTTAAATGGAAACTAATTCTGTATGTCATGGATTTATGGCAAACGGTACACATATAGACAAAAATGGTAAAGAACAAAATTCAAAGCATTTGACCAAAATTCTCTTTGCACAACATGAATTTCATTATACTAAAATGTGTAGGAAGGAAACATACAACAGACTGTGGGAAAATGTTTGCTTATCTGTTTTCAAAGTGTTTAATGTGTTGTGGTTAAGAGAAAAGCATCTTGAGAAGTTGCTGTCAGCAGCTACTCATTTGACTGACAGCTTCCTTAGCAAAAACTAGAGGAGTGGGTAACCCTGGAAGCAGTTCATGTGCAGCAGCAGTTGTAAGTGAACCCTGGTAAATTTCACCCATGAACTCCTCCTAATGGTAAACAACTCCACCATTGTGTAAGTAAAAGACCACTAAGGGAACCTAAAAGCTATTGAGGGGACAAAGGACACCAGAGGACAAGAGCAGGCACTTCAAAGTTATAAAAGGCAGCCTTTGCTTCAGAAACCAGCTCAACTTCTTTCTTAGTCAAAGGATCTAGACAAGATGGAAACCAAGGTCTATTATCTTACCTCTGGAGTCAGTGAGAGAGCAACAAGAGGAAATTAAAAGCCAAGAGAAGCTTTTGTTTGCTATAGTTTTGGTATCCAGTCCCCTTCCCCCAGCACTCCCTCCCTGCTGTGCAGCCTTGAACACTGTCTGATGCCATTCACTAGGAGATGTAGCTTGAAACAAACGTGCCTCAACCAGCTGCCTGCGAGTCACCTTGAAGGCGAAAGACTGCAAAACCAGTACAGATCTCCTAAGGCACTCTTTCTGGGCTACCATACATTTATACTGAAAGAACCCCATTATTAGAGAACAGTATTTAAGAAACATAGAGCAATGCCAGACTCAGTTGAAACCTAGGCTAATTTGTTTGCATGTCATCTTGCTTTATATAGTATCTTCTGTCATTAGTTTGGACTTCATAATCGAAAGAAAATCAAACATTTTTGGACTTTAAGTCCAAAAGGACTGAAACTTATTATCTTCCTCCGCCAATTTGTTTCTCTCCCATGCTCTCTCGCTCAGGACCCCTTACCTCCATCTGCCCCGTCACCCAGACTAGAAACCCTGGGAATCACTCCTAAGTGTTTCCTCACACCCTATCAGTTACCAATTCTTGTTTATTCTAGTGCTTTAGAATCTCCTTCATAAATACATCCATCGCCACTGTTTCCGCTCTAGATAAGTCCTTAGAGCTCATCTATAACACTGAAGTAACCCACTAATTTATATTTTATCCTCCAGATTTACTCCTATCTAGTACATCCAAGGACCTTTGAAAATCCCCACAGTTAATTCTCTCTACCCACAGTATGAGATGCAAAATCATCCTGATTTGGTCCTTACCTGACAGTCCATGCTCACATCCTCCCCCATACACACAGCTACTCTGTGCCACCCATACTGAACAACTACTCATTCCCTGAACTTGGCTTGTTCTCTTTTTCCTCCCCGTATTTATACAACTGGTCCCATGCTCTCCCTTTGTCTCATACTGTGTGCTGTTCAGGCTACATACACACAAGTGGGTATTTGGTGCAAGAACAAGAGTATAAATGAGGACAGGCCTCAAGGCAATGCCAGAACACCCACACAGCCAGGTCTCAGCGAGATGGAGCTCAGTTCAGGAAAGAGAACAGCACTGAGGACCCAGGGCAGCTCTCCTGACTCATTATCTCCTCATCCTCAGAAGCAAGAATATGTCAAGCCCTTTCTCTCACGTCCTAACACTATTATACCACAGTGTCTTCCAGCTTCTGTTCCCACTATCGACTGCACAATATTTTCTATATGTTGAGTTAACTATTTGCAAGAGAAGGTCTCATAAATGCAATCTGGCACCATGATCTCTATAGAGGTGTTTCCCATCCCCCTACCCCATAGGGCATCATCCAGCTTGTATGTGTACTGTGTGGGGACAGGTCAAGGCATTTGTGACCAAAGAGACAAGTCCTTCAGGAAGCACTGGTGGACCATGGTGAAGAAATCTCATAAAGGGCTGCAGGGGGTGGCATCAACATATTTATTTTATTAGTAAAATTCTTTTAAATGTCTTGTTTTTATGTCCCATGTAACTGAAGAACATTATCCAAATCTGCACTGTGTCTCCTGGACGACTTTGAAGCAGAAACTCATTCAAATCATAAACACACATACCTCACATCAAAACAGGAGTTGTGGTGTGCCTAGAAGACGATGAAATCATAGCCTATCAGGTTTGGAAGGGGTCTGAGAACCAGGTTCTCAGCCCTCTATCTCTCAGGACACACAGAACAGGTACAATTCATGTGAGTACCACTCTTCCCCACAGATAGCGGGGACCACACGCTCTGTTCAGTTATGTACACAATGCAAGCCCACTTCTTTCTTTCCCCTAATTTTACTTCTCATCTGAGACACTTGCTAACATGTTGATATCAGGAAGACTAAGCCTTTTTAGCACATAAACTGCCTGTTCAAGTTCACATAACTCCCTAATGGCAAAACCAGATTCCAGGCCTCTTCGTGAGTTCAGAGAATTTCTAGTTCCCTGTTTAGCATTCCTGAGATACAAAGGCCCAAACTAATGTTTTAACCTAGTATTTCAACCTAAATGTGTGCCTTCACCATTAGCCACCAAAGTCAAGAGCAAACATAGGTCCACATATATAGAAAGTTCAGAAAACTGTATATAAGGGAAATACGCCCCCAGCATATAATGTAGGGGCAAAAGCAATACCAGGAACACAGGAAAACCTACAACTCTAAGAAAGGCTCCTGTAAGTCAATGAATTGGTCACTCAGTAAATTGACTTGTGTCATACTAACCTACAACCAGTACCTAAATACATAGCTAGACAAACATACATAGTTTTGAGCTAACTCAGAAGTCTCATGTAAGCCATTATCAGTTCATCTAAAACAGTGCATGATATAAAGTACAACAATTGTTCTTTCTCAACTTAGTTAATGCTCAGTTATTTGTAATTAAAAACAAAACAGCAACAAAAAAATAGATACCTAATTAATTTAAGCCCATTGTTTCCCCCAGCTTTACAGTTACAAATTAGCAAATTTCTGCTATACATACACTTAGCATATCTGCAGTAATTGAGAACAGAACTTGCAGGCTTACTAATAGCAAGCATGTGAAGGGGAATATGAAATGTTGATTACATACATAGATTAAAACAAGAATCTGTGGTGTGTGAAGTGTGTTGTATTTAAACCAAGAACTGATGAGGATCAACATCAAAAGGAAATCTAAATTAATTTCTATGGATTACATGTTTGCAGAACCCAGAGTAAGAGAACAAGGAAATGCAACTGAGAAACAACAATGACAAAAATATTGGTTTACACTCTATTTAAAATGCGTGCTGCATTTTTCACTAATCTTACAGCTGTTATTTTCTTAAATCACCAACTTGAAGCCAAATTTACACTACTATTCACAATGTGAGTAACCATATGCATTAAGTATAAATATACATGAATGCAAAGAAAATAATTAAATCAAGAAAAAAAAATCCCAGACTCTTTCCTATTCACTCTTGCAAAGTTGTGGGAAATCTGGTCCCATCTAAATCTCCTTGTTTCTCCAGGGATGTGTATGTAACTGAGTAGAGGAAGAGATTCAGCAATAATTAGCCTGGGCATTTTTGCTATTTCTGCTTCATTCTTCATGGCAAACCACTCTCAAACTTTGTCTTTGGGTTGTTGTTGGTGGTGTTCTTTCTCTTCCAAAATAGTTATTTCTAGCAAACAACTCCTATTGTTCTGTTCTCCAATGCAGACTTACCACTCAACAGAGTCCAGAGGATTCCTTCATACCAGAAACACCAGAATACTGGGTTTGACCCACACTCCTCCCCAGCCTGAAGATTGATATTCTTGATTATATCCAAAGACTGGAACACTATTTCTGGACCTCACAGCTGACTTCTCAGAGGAAGCCACTTATACTGCCTACCCTTAAGAGAAAATGATCCACAAACTATGCCTACTTGTACTAAGGTGTCCAGAAAAAACAGGTTTTCATTAAATCTGATTTCAGACAAACAATGAATGCCTTTTCAGTATAGGTATGGTCCATGCAACATTTGGGACATACTTATATATTTTTTTAATATCTGTTATTTATCTGTAATTCAAATTTAACAGAAAACTTATATTTTTATTTGGTAAATCTAGCAACCCTAACTTGTGCCCTCCCTCCTTTTGAAAGCTTCTGTTTTATATTACAGTCTAAGTTTTTCTCACTCTTGAGTAACATTTCATCCCTCTGTTTCTCATCATTTCATATTTCTTTTGGGGAAATTTTCTATGCCAGATACACATGTACATACATGAGTACATATGAGCACACACAGGTAATCAGAAAAATATGATGTCAATAACCACAAAAACATAGGATGAACAATAAAGCCACTGCCAAGCTTTCTTCAAGGATTTTTGGACGATTTCCATGTAATCCAACCAAAATTCTTCCGAAATGGCCCTTCCTTCATTCTATAGTATGCCACCATAGCCTTTGGGAGAAGACCTTCTTTGGAACTGCTTACTGTGCAATCTGAACTGGTAGTCAGATCCAAACATACATTGGCCATTAGTAAATATTAATTGCCCAGATTTTGACACGGCATAAAAAAATCCCAAACTAAATACTTTGTTAAAACATTGTAACCTATCTAGACCTGTACACGTTTTGTCAACACTCTTTAAGTGTAGGAAAGAAGAGAGGCCTATCATTCTGTCTCTCTCAATCATCTTTATTTTTCAACTGTGCTTTCTCCATTTACATTGCAGCTAAAAGAGCAGAGAAGACCCAGAAAGAAAACATTGTTCTTATGCATCTAGTATAACATACCTTAGAAATGTAGGGTAATTTTCTTTTCCAGACCCCTCAGAGGCATGACCACTAGCACCAGAGCACGAGACCAGGGGTGACCTCATTGTCACCTTGTCGTCCACACACCATCTCTACATACTATAGATGTTAAATACTAACTATTGTATACCCATCGATGTACAAGAAGTCCATGTTGCTCCATTTTGTTTTTAATCTTTCCAATCCTAGAGATTTCCCCACTTTGCTTTCTCCCACCTCTTTAATCTACCACCAATGGGTTGCATATAACCTTCCTTATGTTTTCTCCTTCGATATATAGAATGCGCTGCAAAACTGTCAATCTTTAGAGCATTTTCTCATTTCATTGAGATCTTGCTTCCAGGCATGTGTTAAAAATTTGGGCTCAAATAAATTCTTACAAAATTTTTCTATAGGTTTGGACATTCTTACATCAACACATGCTTTGCTGAAAATATAAACAGCTTGTTTATGCCTGAATTTTAGACATGCCAGAATATAAAAGAATGGTTTTAAATTCTATATGAAGAATAGGAAAAACAAAACTCAAAAGAAAAAAATAAAGATTTCATGGACCTCTATTAGGATGAAGCATGAGCCTATACAAAGGGAAGAACTATTGAGCACAAGCTGTTTAAATCTCAAGTAGGCCATGACCCTGAAGCTCTCGGTAAAGGAACAGTGCAATCCTGGCCACAGAAGGTTCAAAATGACCTCATGGGCCTCTCAGATTACCACACAACTCCAAAGTCACATGTGTCTGGTATGTGTCCACCAAGACTGGACCACATATGACAGGACAACCCAGCTGCCATTGCCTCATACCACATGTGAGGGAGGCAGAGTATGTTTGAAGATAATGAATGTCCATTTTTTAAATGTGGTATTTACTATAGCTTCTAATCCCACATTGGAAGTCTGTTCCTTTATCTGTACCAGCATGTTTATTTTAATTTTTTGGTATGTTTAGAAGCATGACATTATTCCAAGAAAATAAAGAAAAAGAAAGAAAAGATTAAGTCAGAAGAGTTGATGATCATTTGTTGAAGCTCCTGGAGAGGAGAACAGGGACACAGCGATTCATGTAAGCATGTAATACCTAATTAAAATAAAAAAAAATTTTTTTCTAAATATGTCAAGATGCCTTTTGTACTGAACTATTCCTTAGGAAAATTTCACATTTATTTTGTGGTCTACAGGTTAATTCACATTTTCCTTGGCCACAGAAAAGCAAAATCAAGTCAGTACTGTGCCCTGCTTTTCTGTGTAATCAACACATAGGTAGTAGCATTTCAACTATTCTTCCCGTATCCAGTTTTATCTCCTTCCAAACTTTTCTTCACACTGCAACCAGAGTGCTCTTTTAAAAATGAAAACCAAATAAATATAAAAGACATGACCATGAAAGAAATAATTGGAAACCTGGACTTTACTAAAATTAAGAACTTCTGCTCTGCAAAAGGTACTGTCAAAGACTGAGACAATAAGACACAGACTGGGAGAAAATGCTTTGCAAAAGACACATAAAGGACTGTTATCCCAAACACACTAAGAACTGTTAAAACTCTACAACAAGAAAACAGGGCCAAAGATCTAACAGATACCTCACAAAAAAGATATACAGGTGGCTAATAAGTATAAGAAAATATGCTTCACACAATAGGTTATCAGAGAACTGCAAATTAGAACAGCGATTAGAAGGGCCAAAATCAAAACTACTGACACCATCAAATGCTGGTGAGGATGTGAAGCGACAGGAACTCTCATTCATTGCTAGTAGGAATGCAAAATGGTATGAACACTTTGGAAATTAGTTGGCAGTTTCTCACAGAATTAAACGTGTTCTTCCTACTCAATCCTGCTCCTTAGTATTTACCCAAAAAAGCTGAAACTTACATCCATTCAAAAACTTGCACACATGGGGAAGCCGGGATGGCTCAGTGGGTTAAGCTCTCACTTTGCAGCGCTGTGGACCAAGGATCGAATCCTGGCCCCGGCCCGTGCGGACCCATATGCTGAACTGGGAGCTCCCCGAGTTCAGTTCTCTCTCTGTCTCTGTCTCTGTATCTCTCTCTCTCTGTCAAAAAAAAATTTAAAAAAAAATAAAAATACATTTCAAAAACTTGCACATGGATGGTCATCGCAGCTTCATTCATAATTGCCCAAACTTAAAAGCAATAAAGATATCCTTTAATAGGTGAATGGGTAAATAATCTGTGGTAATCTATACAATAAAATACTATGCAACACTAAAAAGAAATGCATTATCAAGCCATAAAATGGGGGAACTTTAAATGCATATTACTAAGTGAAAGAAGCCAGTCTGAGCAGGCAACATACTGTATGATTCCAACTATATGACATTCTGGAGCAGGTAAAACTATGGAGACAGTGAAAATATCAGTGGTTGCCAGGGGTTGGAGTTGGTGGAGGGAGAGCATGAGGATTTTTAGGATAGTAAAAGTATACTGCTTGACACCATAATGATGGAGAGATGTCATTTTACATTTCTCCAAAATCATAGAATGTATATCACTGAGAGTGAAGCCTAAACTATGAACTCGGGGTGATTATGACATGTCAATGTAGGTTCATCAATTGCAGCAAATGTACCACTGTGGTGGGAGACGTTGATAAGGTGGGAGGCTATACATATGTGAAGGCAGGGGTATATGGGAAATCCTTGTACTTTCTAGCCCTTCTAATTTTGCTGTAAATCAAAAACTTCTCTAAAAACCTAAAGTTTAAACAACAAAAGAACGAAACCTAAACAGATCACCCTGCTAACCTAAGAAAATACATTTTCCATGATTGTTAGTATAAAAACCACTATATGTAACATGATTCTGGCCCAATGCCTTCCTCCTCAGTCTCACGCTACCCTTCTCTTCTCACTGTGCATAAACTGTCCTTTTTGTCCCTCAGACTTCATCATAATTTTAAATATGTATCTAACAAAGAATATATTATTTTATTTTTTATACAGAAAACTCAACAGCAAGATATATGACTATTTTTTATATCTTTTACTCAACTCAAAATATCCAAAACAGTATAATTTTAACATGAATCAGTGTAATAAAACTGAGATATTTTTCATTTTTTATTCAATTTATTGGGGTGACATTGGCTAGTAAAATTATATAAGTTTCTAGTTTACTTTTCTATAACACATCAACTATATATTACGTTGTGTGTTATTTTAATACATGTGTTTGCCACTAGTGTTGAAATACATGAGAAGGAAGATCGTATATTCTTCTTACTCATTAAGCTACTCAGAAGCAGAACAAAAATTTGATCCTAAGTTTCTGCCTTCGACACCATTGGATTTTTTACTCTCTCCTCTCTCCTCCTTAAGCTTCTCCAAATCACTTCTGAAACCTTAAGTCACTCTCAAGGCACACAATCTAGAATTGTCCTACATTCATGGCCCTCTGCTCTAGAGACCCTGATCTGTTCACTGTTTCACAAAGCAACCTCCTCCCCATCTCTCTATACATTGCCCTCAATCTTCCCACAATTTGAAACATGGATTCTTCAAGGCTAAAGTGACATTTCACTTCTCTTCCAAGGTTTCATTGTACTCTTATCTGGATATTTATAGCATATTTGCTTGATTTGACACAATATTATATCATAGGTTTGCACACCTATTTATTACCTTAACTCTTCATCTCTATTTGAAGCTATTTAAAGATGGAACTCATGACATCTCCTGCCTCTGGACACCCCACAGCTCTTAGATCAGTGTTGGCTAGAAAAATACATCATGGACTAATTTGTGACAAGCCTTTCCAAAATGACCAAGCTCTTGTCAGGTCACATCTCAAGGAGCAAAGCTTCATAAAGCTTAGGCAGATCTGCTTTCCTAAAAAATAGTTTTGTTTTGTCTTTTTCCACATTGTATCGTCCATGTGAATCTCCCACTGAGTTCAAAAGAGAAGATAATTTCAACATACTAGGCTTTCAAGGATATCTTTGGAACAAAAATATTCCGGGTTTTAAGCTCTATAATATATCTTGACTATAGCTCAAATAACAGGGAAAAGGAAGAGAATAAATTATGTTGTTCAGGAGTCAGAACAAATTTTACATATGCAAGCTGTGAAAACAGTACATGCTGCCTTTGAGGGACATATAACTGGGTGCATGCCTTGGAATGATGCTGGATAATTATAGCAATATAATTTTGTAACTGGAACAAATAAGTTCAAAGTGTTTGTTCTACCGATTTTAAAACATATAAATTCAAATTCCTATAGTTCTTATCAATAATATAGCTTGCAAATATTGTCTCCATAAGAATTATTCTTATTGAGAAGTATTTTAATTATTTTTTCTCTAACAATAAAATGAATTGACAGCTTAAAACTTCAAGTGTCTGGCAGTCATTACTTGGGCATTGAGTATCAGTACACTAAAAAGGCTCATGTTACAGTCATCTATTTGAACAGCAACTATAGTGTATACACATAACAGCATATACAGAATAACCAAGTATTAAACTACAAGGACTGATTATCCAAGAAAGTTCCTGGAAAGGAACAAGACCAAGATAGGCAATAACAGCAGCAGTTATCCTTTATTAGAAACCCCAATAAACAGACATTTTAATTAATGTCTTTTTAATCCTCACAGATGTTCAAAGCAGTATAGATATTATTCTCCCCATTTTACTGTTAAAAAAAAATAGATTCAGGGGATGCAGGAATGGCTCAGTGGGTTGAGCACTCATTTACAACCATGGGGTCCAAGGATTGTACCTCATTCTGGCCCATGCAGACCCATATGCTGAACTGGGATGTGCCACAGTCAGTTCTTGCTGGGGCAAGCTTCCCATGTGGGAGGCCTGGGTTCAGCTCTCACCCCAGATGTAATTGTCATGTAGGAGGCCCCCAGTGGGGGCGTGCCTCCCATGCAGGAGGCCCCCATGCTTAGTTCCTGCCCTGCCCGATCCCACGCCCACCTGTGGGTGAAACAATACAGAAAACTGATGACATACAACTATGGAGACTGCTCTGGGCCCTCCCCCTTCTCTCTGCCTCTCTCTGTCTCTGTCTCTGTCTCTGTCTCTGTCTGTCAAAAGCAATAAAATAAATCTAAAAATAAAAAAGAAAATGGATCCAAAGAGTTCAAGCAATTAAACACGGAAAAGGCAGTCAGAATTTGAATATTCAAAACCAGTACTCTTTCTACTACCAAAAGCAAGCAATTTGACAGCTCTTGAGAATTTAGAAAGCTTTTAAAGGCCAAATGGGTATACTAAGGGTTTTACTTTCAACCCCCAAACAGTAGACTTAAAGCAGATAGTGCCACAATGTATGTTGCAATTACATGAAGGACCCTGAAAGTCAAAGTGGCTTCATATTAGATCTTTTTCTTTTAATCAAAATATTAACATATTTTATACCAACTGACAGAATTTATATAAAGGTGGCACAGAAGGTATTTAGTATAGCATCTAGTTTGATTTTTTGTTTGTCTGTCTGTTGTTGTTGTTTCTTTTTAATTTATGTATTTATTTTGACAGAGAGAGAGATACAGAGACAGAGACAGAGAGAGAACTGAACTGGGGGATCTCCCAGTTCAGCATATGGTTCTGCACGGTCTGGGGCCGGGATTCGATCCTCAGTCCCCAGCGCTGCAAAGTGAGCGTTTAACCCACTGAGCCATCCCAGCTTCACCATGTTGTTGGTTTTTTTTATTTAAACTTGTTATTAACTTGTTTAGGCTGATCTTCCCTGTGGGAAGATTATACCTGTACCTATTCACCTTAGTAATAGCTATGTGATTTCCTATGGCAATAAAATGTGAACACTAAATTTAACAATAAAATATAATTTAAAAAAGAAAGTCAAAATAAATAAATAAATAAAAATAAAATAAAATAAAATAAAATGTGAACTGAATTGCCACTAGTTACTTTTGGCTGGAAGTTTAGAAGTCAGCCTATGCTCACTTTGCTGTTGTCATTTTCCCCTTAGCCATGAGACTACCAATGCAACAGTCTCAAGCTGGTTCATCAGCCTGGGTCCTTCAGTAAAGCCACAGCCAACTCTCTGTAGACATGCAGCATGAGGAAAATATAAACCATTGTGTCATAAGCCACCGAGACATGGTGATCGTGGTCATAGCATAACCTAGCCCATCTTAACAGATACGTCTAATAATTACTGTTTCCAACCAATTCCCAATTTATTTTATTACTGTTTCAATAATGAGGCATAATAATCAACCCCAAACTCAGTGCCTTACAACAACTTCTCATTTCTCACACAAGGGTCTGAAAGTTGGCTGTAGAGATCTGTTTTGGGCTGGAATATTCTCAACCTACCAGGTTATGTATTGGGTTAAAAGATCTTTCTACACTTCTCATTCTAGGACCAGTACCTACCTGAGGCACTTCCTTCTCATGGAAGATGAAAGAAACTCAAAAAGTCACTAAAACAATGCAAGTAAATTAAAACCCTCTACTTATACCGCTCTACTGACAAAGCATATTCTATGACTAAGCCTAGAGACAAAGACTACTCCACAGGGAGACACTGCAAGGTAATGTGGTATAGAGAGGAATGAAAATTGAGAACAATTATTCAGTCTACTGCAACCCACCCACTTGGTCACAAACATTCACTCTCTCACACAGAAAAAAAAGCTCAACCCACTAAGACATCCCAAATAAGCTCAATAAAAGCAATAGGCATGAAGTCCAGGTCTTGTAATCCACATTGGACATACCTATAGGTACTCTTCATCTAAAGACCTGTTAAACTATGCAATAAACTATCTGTACAATATACAGCCAACATAAGTGGTGGGAATGGGACAGGATGGCCACAATTAACACTGCCATTTCAAAAGGTGAAGAATGGAAGGTAATTAGAACGCACTAATCTGTAGTTATTCTAAATCACTCTGGACTGATCCCTCTACATCCGGGATTTTAAAAAAGAAAGAAAGAAAAAGAAAAAAAGTCTGTTGATTAGAAATGGGTCCAACTTCTTAGGAGAAACTTTTCAGTCCATTCTTTTCCTTGGCTATTGGCTCTATTCTCTGGGATGTCCTTCCTCTTCTTTAGCCATATCTGAAGAGGTTGATGAACCATTTTCTTGGCTTGATTATTGGCTATAGAAAATTGGAGGGCTGTAGAAAGTTGGAGAATCAAATGGTCCATTTAAATCTTTTTTTTCTTTAAAGATTTATTTTTATTGCTTTTGACAGAAAGAGCAATACAGAGACAGAGACAGAGAGAAGGGGGAGGGCCCAGAACAGTCTCCATAGTTGCACATCATTGGTTTTTCCACATAGTTTCACTCCACAGGTGGGCGGGGCTGCACAGGGCAGGAACTGGGCCAGGGTCTTGCCCCAGTGAGAACTGAACTGGGGGCACTCCCCAGTTCAGCATATGGGTCCGCATGGGCCAGGGCAGGGATTTGATCCTCAGTTCCCAAGGCTGCAAAGCGAGCACTCAACCCACTGAGCCATCCCGGCTCCCCCATATATCTTGAATTGTCATTGTCTCTTTTAATCCATGCTGATACTTTGTAGCTCTCTCAAAATCTTGGTCCTTCTATGTATCTTTATATATCAAAACGTACTTAACTCCACGTGCCAAAAACCACATTGAAATTCTTTTTGAGCGATGCCTCTCTCTCTGGATGCCACGGAGGCAATGGCACTGATTCTGTATAAAGGTGAGTAGAGTATTCAGAAGAAAGAAAACAGCTGAGAGATTCTGAGGAAGTTTGTAAGACTAGGGTCAGATATATCAGATAACCTGATCACTTTATTTTAACCTAATCTGAATCCTCCTTTAAATTGGAGAATTTGGGGAAACCGGGATGGCTCAGTGGGTTAAGCGCTCACTTTGCAGCACCGGGGACTGAGGATCGAATCCCGGTCCCGGTTCGTGCGGACCCATATGCTGAACTGGGGAGTTCCCCCAATTTTGTATCTCTCTCTCTGTGTCAAAAGCAATAATAATAATAAAAATTCTCAAAAGAAATAAAAATAAATAAATAAATTGAAGAATTTAATCTTTTAATATGATTATAACTTTAATATGATTATGACTATATATTTTAATAGGCTTGAACTTTTTTTGTTCTTTTTTTTTTTTTTTACGATAAACCATGCCTCTGGTTGCTTCTCCTGCTCCTTTCTTGCTGTTGTTGGGGTGATTAAATCTTCTCATTTCATTCTTTTCCTCTGGTGATTTGGCAGACTTACATGCTATGCTTAGTTTTCCAGTGTTTCTTCCTACATTTATAACATGAATGTTTAAACTTTCTATCAATGAATAATTCTAAAACAGTACCTGGAAAATAATATGTGCTAAATAAATCTTTTAAAAGTAATTATGGGGAAAGCTGGGATGGCTCAGTGGGTAAAGCGCTCTCTTTGAAGGCCCGAGGACTGAGAATCGAATCCCGGCCTCGGCCCATGCGGGCCCACATGCTGAACTGGAGTGTGCCCCCAGTTCAGTTCTTGCCGGGACCTATGTGTGAGGATCCGGGCCTAGTTCCTGCCCTGCACAGCCCTGTTCCCACCTGTGGAGTGAAAGTATATGGAAAACTAATGTCAACTATGGAGACTGCTCTGAGCCCTCCCTCATCTCTCTGTCTCTCTCTGTCTGTTTCTCTCTGTCAAAAATCAATAAAATAAATCTTTTTAAAAAATTATAATAATAATTAATGCAATTCTAAGATTAAGTAATTTGTTATTATTATTTCTTGTATCCACATCTTTCCCTTGTATTTGTGTTTTTCTTTCACTGTTCTTAAACAATGTTTTAGTACTTCTTTTAGAACGTTTCTGTGGTTAGCAATCATTCTGAGTTTGAAAATCTGAAAAAATTTCAAATCTCTACCCTCATAAACTGTAAGCTAGCTTAGGAACATATAGAATTATGGATTTGAAAATATTTCCCGGGGAAGCCGGGATGGGTCAGCAGGTTGAGCGCTCACTTTGCAGCCCTGGGAACCGAGGATCGAGTCCCAGCCCCAGCCCGTGTGGACCTGTATGCTAAATTGAGGTGTGTTTCCCATGTGGGAGGCCCCCAGTTCAGTCTTCACCCCCTGGTTCAATCTCTGGCTCAAGGAGGAGTGCCTCCCATGCAGGAGGCCCCCAGCCTAGTTCCCACCCTGAGCAGCCCCCACCCACTGGTGTGGAATGAAACCATGTTTAAAACTGATGACATGCAGCTGTGGAGGCTAATCTGAGTCCTCCCCCTTCTCTCTGTCTCTGTCTCTGTCAAAAACAGTAGGTTAAATCTTTAAAAAATAAATAAAAATATTTCCCTTATAAACTCTGAAAGAATTCCTTTATGTCCTTCTAGTTTCCAGTGTTGCCAGTGGAAAGTCCAATGTTAACCTGATTTCCATTTCTCTTAAGAAATATATTTTTTACTTTCTAAATCTTTAGAATTTTATCTTTTTCCTCAGTTTTGAAATTTCACCACAATAGATCAATTTGCTTGTGAGTTTTATATCACTCAACTAACTCCACACTCATTAGCTATCTGAAAGCTTATATCTATCTTCATCTCTGAAAACTGTTTTTCTATCATTCGTTTATTTCTCACTCTCAGAACTTATATAGCATTGACAATTAAACTCTTACTTATCTCAACTTTTCTTTCATACTTTCCATTTATTTGTCCTTTTACTAGTTTGCTTAATCTTATAGCTCATTAACACTTGATTGAGTTGTATGGACCTGCTATTAAATCTATTCAATTCTTTTATCAATTATATTGTTTTTCATCTCCCTGAGTTGTTGTTTCATGAATGGAAGACAGTTTCTCTCCCTCTGGGAATGTTATTTATACTCATTCCAAAGCTTTTTTTGGCATACTTCAGTGGCTCTCTTTTCTCAGGTGTTTTGCTTATTTAGTTTATTGCCACTAATTCATGGTGACTCTCAGCTGCCCACTTATGGTTGTATTTGATAATCCTGTTCACCTGTTTATAAATACTGTTTCTATTTACTTTAGTCTGTATCTTGTCACCATGGAAAGGAATATGACAACCTACCCAACAAGGGAGGGCATCATAAGGCATCAAGAGCTAGCCCTTCTCTCTGACTCACTATTCCGGGGGAGGAAAAAATCAGTGGCTTGGATTTGGGAATTGGTTATAGAGCAATTCACCAATTCATCTGCTTGACCCAGTATGGCTTTCCAATTAACTGCTTTGACTTTGCCTCAGGGATTCCTCCGTCCTTTGGGTCTGAAGTCCTTAAAAATAGGGATTCTCTAGAGATACCCCCATATTTTTTGCAGTATCCAATTGTGCACTGTTGGAACTATAGTTTCCTTAGTAACCTAATATCATATGTTTCACTGTAGTCATTTTGTTTTGCAATGGTATTATGAACTTGTTATTTTAAATAACTAATTATTTTCTCTGGTTAACTTAGAAATTTGAAGTATTCATTTTTCCATCTTCATCCAATCTCCTCTACAGTCTCATTTAGTTTATTTTATTAGTATACTAATTTTATTGTCTTTAACAAGTTGTACTAAGATAAATTTTAGATCTACCCAAGTCAAAATAACACAAATTACGAATTAGTAGAGTTTAAATGGATGAGGTTTTACTGTTGATAAATGAGGTTTTAGCTATGAGTATACAACACCCAAACAAGCGTGTCAACTGAAGAGAAAAACAAAACCAGTTGAACTGATTCTAAGAGACAGCACTTTGATTTTAAATAGTTGCAAGGGTGCCATGTGACACACACTGAATTGTACTTGACCTATGCAGTCATTGCAGCAATTAGAGATTATGTGATGTTCTTCAGATAACTCAGCCAAGTAGCCATTTGGTCAAGGATAGCCCCCAATGAGTACTTGCCCTCTCAAAAATTTTTTGAAATATTTTTTTCAGCACATCCAATCAATTTATTACTTTGTGGGGAGAGCCAAGAAAAAGCATCATGCACCACCCTGTGAACTAAGGAACATTTAGTTCACATACCCTCCAGCTTTTGCACTAACAAGCCACAGTAATACCACAGCAGAAATTATCTCCAATCGCATTAATTCTCCATAATATATAACGTGTGGCCAGGCAACAGGACCCTTTCAAAGCTATGTTTTCTAGAACGCTGAGCTTATTAAACTCTTCTCTGTCTAAGAGCATATCACAAATAATCAATGACAATCTATTTCTCATCCCCTGTAAAAATGCTCAAAATATAGAATACTACCTAAGCCAGAAATACCTCTCTGTCTTTGAACTATTACACACAAAAAATTTTTTATTATTTGTGATCAAATCTTCAGTTTTGATGCAGAAAGTAAGAAACTATCTGAAAAATAATGCTTCTAGTCTGTGGAGTGGACATCTGTGGTTTCAATATCAGTACTGGAGGGAGAGTCTCAGCAAGGACAGAAAGGGAACATCCTCTGAGACAATTAGATACATCAGAATTTTTTGATGAAAAGAAACAATTCCTTCAATAACAAAGGCTGTTACTCTTCTTTCAAATAACAGCATGAAAGCAATTCTTTTTCACATAGAATCTGGCCATATTGCTGTCATACCCACAAAAGCTGTTATTATCCAGTATCCCAAAAAGACAGCTCCTTCTCCACCAAATAGTAAAACGATATATGGATTCCATCTACAGAAGTTTCCAAATTAGAAATGATTTCTTCAGAGGAAATATAGGAAGGACTTTGGAATGCAAGAGAACACATTTCGGAGAAATGAGACAGATCTATACCACATGGGAAGAGCCTCGTGGCACTAATAGCATCAAGCTTATTTTCTAAAGAGCGAGCATGTTGCTACCCAACAAGATAGTAAAGCCAGGAGAAAAATGTCAGAATGTTGTTTCATGAGCACTTTACTTTTAAATGCTCATATATTGAAACTTTAATCAAGTCTTATAGCCTAATTTTCTTGTTTGTATCCCTGTGTGGCAATAAAAACCATGTATGAACTAAACATTTTTGTGTTTTTGTAATTTATCAACAGTATGAGTTTGCACAGACACACGCTCCTACTTGAAATTATGTTCCTTTTGTGAATGAACAACATCACTTTCACTGGAAATCTATTTATTTTTGGTGTTAAAACCACTGGGGAGGGACCATATCTAATGAAGTGGTGAACTACACCTTTTATACTGATATACAATATAGGAACAAGAGAAGAAAATGTGAACCATATTCTCCCTAAGTTACTTCCTCATATAAGTTAAGCAATCTCATAAGTTCTGTCCTACCGAGATAGTTCCCATTGTCTATCAGACCTACTAGAACAACATCAAGCTTTAGAAGTGTTTATATCTTTGAAACGTTAGGACCATATCTACGAGTACAACTATTTAACTTAACCATTGACTGCAATAGTGTCAGAAGACTCTGTATGGGTAAATTGTATTTAATATTCAGGTGCCACAAATTCTAACTTCAAATTGTGAATTTTTAAACATCTCTTAATGACCCTCAGGAAAGATGCAATAGTGGTATGTTATCGCTCCATTTGAACCAAGCCTTTCCTAGTCCATCATTCTTCTCATCTTTCAAATTGCTTCTTAACATGAAAGCTTCCTTTGAAGTTCATACTTCTTATGCACAGACAGTTGAAACCTGGGAGCATGGCTTCTGATTCTACAAGTGCTTCTGATTCACTTGTCCTTTATAGAGTCTAATAATATTCTCCACTAAATTTGAATAATCGCAAAAATTTCTAGAAAGCAACCTTCTTTTGTCAGTCTCCACCGAAAAATATGTACTTCTGTTAGATTTATGTTTTGATGCCAAATTTATATCAGTTTCCATTTCATTTTCATGAATGCTTAATCTAGTAAATAGGTCATTTTTAGCATTAACTTGTTTATTGATAAGGACTCTTGCTACTGCTATGACCACTCCTAGATAAGAGAAAATTTGGTGCTTTGGAGTTTCAGGAAAAATACCCAAAATAGTACCTTAGTGTTCTAAATTCACCCAAAGATATGACAATCCAATTGGAAATGAATACCAAAAATGAAAATAAACATGTCAATTACAATATGTATAAATAACATCTACAGTTTATTTCTCAAAATCATTGTATATGATAGAAGGTAAAATCACCACCATTTTGTCAGAAAAGAAAGTAAGATTTAAGAATTGGTCTAATGAAAAAAGATGCACAGAGGTATATTGAGAGATCAGACGGAGATCAGATGTACAGAGCCTAGAAGCATGGAGAATTCAAGCTATTTGCTCAAGATCACATAGCTGTTGAGTGGAGGAGCCAGAATTTGAACCCGGTTGTGGCACCGGTACTCTGACCCACAACTTCAACTTGGTAGTATGTTTCACTGAGAAAGCTTTAATAAGACAAAACATATTTGTTTAAAAATAAATATTTAGTGAAGATATACCATGTATTCAAAACCTTTCTAGAAAGTGGAGAGAAAATATCATATTAAATGAGCAATTCTTTTAATTCAACAATTTTCAAATTAAACAGTCGGAAAACATAAATGCATTCTCCCTATAGATCAACCAACAACTACTTTGTAGGCCTAAAGAAATGACTGGATTTATTAGAACTTTAGTATTTTCTATCCATAAATGAGGAGGTTACCTTAGGTAGTTCTGTAGAGTCCTATTTGTTTCATCTTGACATTAAACTTAAAGCATATACAGATTGCATAATTTCAAGAATTCATCTAAAATTTCTTAGTTTTCAGTATCTCATAGATTTCTCACCCCCATACAAATTATGGAGATGTAAAGCAAGCTATATACTCAACTAATTTTACATTATTTTATGCTATTGATTGTTACCTTATCCTTTATCATTGACTGTATATACTTGAGGAGAATATTTCAGTATAAGATTCAATCTTTTAAATCATAATTTTAATTATAGAGTGAATTTTTCTATTGGCTTACACAAGAAAAAATATTTTAAAGAAAGAAGGAATAGAGGGAGGGGAGAATGAAGAGAGGGAAAAAAGTGAAAGGAGCTCAGAGCTACCGCCAATTTTTTATTTGTTTGTTTGCTTTGACTTCCATTACATTTTAGTGAAGAGGAGGTAGGTTTGGACAGAAGGAAGTGATACTTTCCTCTAAAGTTTCCCACATGATTAAATAAATTGTTATTTCTTCTCTTAAAACACGGATGACTCCCTCCTAGGAAGTGTCAACATCTGTTTAGAGAGAACATCTGTCAGGCAAGTAGATAAGTGGGAGATAAGGTTCTTAATAAGGCAGTTAGGTCATAATGAAGAAATTGTAATAAACTGGAAAATTAAGATTAGGATCTGGGCATAATTAGCAGCTCTATTGATGCCAAACACTGTATTTCTGAGATGTAACAAATGGGGGTGGGAGCTTCCATGATGGTCAATAAGGCCAGCTGATAGCTGCTTAGTAATCTGCTCAGAAACATTCTCTAGGGAGTGGGGACAGGTTTTCTCGGGGTTAGTTCTTATAGATGAGCACACGCTGAAAATCTTCAGTTTATATGATTTCCAGAAACAGTTCGGTGTAAGTCAAGTCACTATGAGCAGAACATGAGGACTCTATATTACCTGACCCTAAGTATGGGGTGACTGATTGAAATACGTGTGTGTGTGTGTGTGTGTGTGTGTGTGTGTGTGTGTGTGTGTGTGTGTGT
>PVKE010013772.1:0-17776 GCA_004027555.1 Craseonycteris thonglongyai
TGCTCCCAAAGATGCGCTAGGTCTTATTTTCAGGGGAGGTCTTATTTTTCCATGAAGAACAATTCGGTACACATTTATTGTTGAACAACAAAAAAGAAAATTTATTACCTGTACACGGTACGGTAGTAGTTGTCATCACAAACCAGCATAACCAGACAAACTGTGAATCCTACAGTATCAAGAACTTCTTGTTACTACCATTATTTCCATGTACAACAATCTTGGTACATTTACTCATTTATTCAATGACAGTCATGTCATCATCTTCTGGAACATCATCATAACAATCCAAACCCTGAATTTCCTGGTGAATTTCTTGTGGCTCCATTTCTTTCAGAATCAGTGGGGGTCTTATTATCGGGGAGGTCTTATTTTCGGGGAGGTCTTATTTTCAGGGGAGATGCCTTATATTTCAGTGAGAGGCAAAACTGTAAGTAGGTCTTATTTTCGGGGGATGTCTTACTTTCGGGGAAACACGGTATGAGCATGACATGTGCTTCCATTTATTTTTATCTTCCTTGATTATTCTCTTCAATGTCTTATAATTTTTCTGAGTACAGATCTTTTATTTCCTTGGTTAAATTTATTCCTAGGTATTTTATTTTTGATGCAATTGTAAATGGGATTGTTTTCTTAATTTCTTTCTCTGCTACTTTGTTATTGGTATATAAGAATGCAAACGACTTCTGGATATTAATTTTGTCTTTGTTAGTTTACTAAATTTCTTTATCAGTTTCAGTAATTTTGGGATTTAATCTTTGGGCTTCTTTCTATATAGTATCACGTCATCTGCAAATAATGATAGTTTTCTTCTTCTTTTTCTATTTGAATTTCTTCTTCTTTTTTTTTTCTCATCTAGTTGTTGTGCCTAGGACTTCCACTATTATGTTGAATAAGAGAGGTGACAGTGGGCATCCTTGTCTTGTTCCTGATCTTAAAGGAGATATTCTTATATTAGCTCCATTGAGTATGATGTTAGTTGTGGGTTTATCATATACAGACTTTACTATAGTGAGATTATTTCTTATATTTCCTCTTTGCTGAGAGATTTGATCATAAATGGCTGCTAGATTTTGTCAAATACTTTACCTGCATCTATTAAAATGACCACATGATTTTTATTTTTCATTTTGTCTATGTGATGTATCACATTGATTGATTTATGTATATTGAACCAGCCTTGCATGCCAGGAATGAGTCACACCTAATAGTGGTTTATGATTATTTCATATATTATTAAATTTTAAGTGGTAATACTTTGTTGAGAATGTATGCATCTATTTATTAGGGGTATTGGCTTATAGGTTTCTTATTTTTGTAGTATCTTTATCTGGTTTTGGAATTAGGGTAATGGTGGCCTCATAAAACAAGATTGGGAGCCTGCCCTCTTTTTAGATTTTTTGAAATAGTTTGAGGAGAATGGGTGTTAAATCTTTTTTGATTGTTTGGTAAAATTCATCTTTGAAGCCAGCTGGTCCAGGGCTTTTATTTGTTGGTAACTTCTTTATTGCTGATTCAATTTTGTTGTTAGTAATTGGTCTGTTTAGGTTTTCTGTTTCTTCTTGATTCAGCCTTGGAAGCTGGTATGTTTCCAAGAATCTCCATTTCTTCCAGATTGTCCAATTTGTAGTGTAAAGTTGCTCATAATACTTTCTTACAATTTCTTATATACTTCTGAGGTGTCTGCTGGCACTTCTCTTTCATATCTCATTTTCTTTGAGTCCTCTTTTTTTATTTTTCTTGATGAATGTAGTTGAAGGATTGCTAATTTTGTTTATCTTTTCAAAGAACCAGCTCTTAGTTTCCTTGATTTTTCTTTTCTTTTTTGTACTATCTTCCTAGTCTCAATTTTGTTCATTTCTGCTCTGATTTTTATTATTTCCTTACTTGTACTCATTTTTTGAGCTCTCCTTGCTGTTCTTTTTCTAGTTTCCTTAGGAATAATGTTAGATGATTTGAGCTTTTATTTACTTGTTCAGGTCAGCCTGCATTGCTATGAATTTCCCTCTTGGGACTGCTTTTACCGTGTCCCATAGATTTGGGGCAGTTATGTTTACATTATCATTTGTCTCAAGGTACCTTTTGGTTTCTTTTTTAATCTTGTTATTAACTCATTCATTGTTTAGTAGCATATTGTTTATCTTTCATCTATTTGTGTGTTTTCCAGCTTTTTTTCTTGTAGTTGATTTCTATTTTCATACTCTTGTGGGTCAGAGGATGTGCTTGATATGATTTTAATTTTTGTAAATTGTTTGAGGCTTGATTTGTGGCCTATCACATGGTCTATCCTGGAAAATGTTCCATGTGCACTTGGAAAAAATGTATGTTCTGCTGCTTTGGAATGTAATGATCTAAAAATATCAATGAAATCCATCTGGTTTAGCGTGTCATTTAAGGTTACTATATCCATGTTGATTTTTGTCTATAAGATCTCTCCAGTGGTGTCAGTGAAGTGTTAAATTCTCCTACTATGATTGTTTTACTACTGATGTCTGCCTTTATGTCAGTAAATATTTGCTTTATGTCTTTAGGTGCTCTGATGTTGGGTGCATAAATGTTTACAAGAGTGACATCCTTTTGTTGAGTCAATCCCTTTAGAATTATGTAGTAGCCTTCTTTGTCTCTTGTTATAGTCTTCATTTTAAAGGTTATTTTGTCTGATATAAAAATTGCTACCCAAACTTTTTTCTCATTTCTGTTTTAATGAAATATCCTTTCCATCCCTTTACTATCAGTCTACGTGTGTCTGTTTTTCTGAGGTGAGTCTCTTGTAGACAGCATACACCTAGGTCTTGCTTTCTTATCCATGCAGCTACCCTATGTCTTTTGATGGAGTATTTAGTCAATTTACATTTAGAATGATTATTGATAGGTGCATATTCATTGTCATGCTATTATTCATATTTTTTTATTTTCTTTTATCTGATGGGTTTCCCTTTTCTTCTGCTTAAAGAAGTCCTTTTATAATTTCTTATATGAGCAGCCTGGTGGTAGTGAGTTCTTTTAGCTTTTTCTTCTCTGGGAAGTTCTTTATCTCATCTTCAAATTTAATTAACAGCCTTGCTGAGTAGAGTAGTCTTGGTTGTAGGCTCTTGTTTTTCATTACTTTAAATACTTCCTGTCACTCTCTGCTGGCTTGAATACTTTCTTTTGAGAAATCCACTGATAGTCTAATGGGATCTCCCTCGTAAGAAACTAGCTATCTTTCTCTTGCTGCTTTTAGGGTTCTCTCTTTGTCTTTAATCTTTGCTATTTTAATTATAATGTATCTTGGCATAGGCCTTCAGTTCATCTTGATTGGGACTCTCTGTTTTCTGGGTTTGTATATCTATTTCCTATATCAGGTTAGGAAGGTTTCCTGTCATTATTTCTTAAAATACATTCTCAATTTTTGCTTCATTTTTTCTCCTTCTTGTACACTTGTGATACAAATATTGTTATGCTTGATGTTGTCCTAGAGATCTCTGAGGCTATCCTCATTTAAAAACATTTATTTTATTTGCTCTTCTACTTGGGTATCGTCTGTTACTTTGTCTTCCAGATCACTAATTCAATTTTCTGTTTCATCTAACCTGCTGTGATTCCTTCTAGTGTAGTCCTCATTTCAGTGATTGTATTCTTTATTTCTGACTGGTTGTTTTTTTTTTGGTTTCTTTCTTTATGGTTCCTATCTCTTTAAAGTTTTCACTAAGTTTCTTAAGCACTCTTGTAACCTGTATTCTAAACGCGTGCTTTGGTAGGTTGATTACCTTCATTTCATTGAGCACTATTTCTGCAGGTTTCTATTGTTCTTTTATTTGGGACAAGTTTTTCTATCCTTATTCTGTCTTTCTCTCTCTGTGTTTCTAGATAGTAGGTATATCTCTTATGTCTGCAAGTCTTTGCTTGGTGGCCTTATGTAGTATGTGTCCTGTGTAATCCAATGGTGCAATCTCTCTGATCTCATGTGCATATTTCTAGGACGGTTCCTTGAGCGTTTTGTGTGTGTTCTTCAGGTGTAGTTGAAAAGGACACTGCTCACAGCACACCATTAACTGACCTGGAGAAGGTGGAATGGCGAGGCAGCACAGAAAGTTTCCTGATCTGCCACTGATAGCTGTTCCTGCTAAAGTCCACAAGCAAGTCTTTCCCCATTAGTAGAGTGGGCTTGATAGCTAAGCCACGTTGAATGCCTCTGTTTTGACAGGACAAATCTCTAGGGGCCTGTGTTTGCTTTGAAAATGAAAAGTAAACAAATAAATAAACAAATATACCACACACAAAAAATTTCCCTGAGAATCATGCGGTCTACCAATAGCGGCACAATTAGCTACCATTGGATGGAGCAGGAGTGGCAGAGCAGCAATGAGACTTCCTCAGGCAGCCTCAGACAGCTGTTTCTGCAAAAAAAAACAAAAGAAAGTCTTCCCCCACTCATAGGGTGGGGTTGATCACTCAGCCTCAGGAGTTCCCCCATGTGGGCAAGGGAACATGCCTATGCACACTATGAAAGAAAAGAAGGATAAAAATATTAATAATAAAATAAAATACATAAAAATAAAGATAAAAAATTAAAATAACAAAACTATATGTACAAAAATTTTTAATTAAAAATGAGATGCGTAATATGGTGATGGAAACAGAGCTGATTCTGGGTGGTGAGCACATAATGCAATGTATAGATGATGTAACATAGCATTGTACACCTGGAGACAATGTAATTGCTATCAATCAATGTCACCCCAATAAATTTAACAAAAAAGAAATGAGATACATATAGAAGAAATCAAGGAAAATAATGAAAAAAGGAAGATAAGGAAAAGAAAATAAGATAAATTTAAGAAAAAAATCTCACGTAAGCCTTGTGGTAGAAGAGAAAGGAAGAGGAAAAAGAAAAGAGAATTAAAAAGAAGAAATAAAACAATGTATATATTTCCCTTCCCTCCTCTCTACTGCTGTGAGCCCCGCAGTCTGTTGCTCACAGCTCTCTTTTACTTGTCCTGGAGGAGGAGCAGAGGAGCACAGAGAGCTTTCTAAGAGTTGCAGACAGCTGCTCCTATAAGAGTCTACAAGAGGGTCTTCAGCCCACTAGTTAGGGCTGATCACTCAGCCCTAACTGGAGGTGAATGGGGCAAATTTCCAGTGTGTCTGGGCACACTTTAGAAGAGAAAGAAAAACAAAAAGAAAAGAAAAAAAAAGTAGAGAGAACAATATTAAAAAAAATAAAGTAAAAAATACTGTAAAATAAAAATATAAAAAAATGTAAAAACTAAAAATTAATAAAAAGTACTAATAAAAGAAAATTGCAGAGGGGAAAAGAAAAATTGAAAAAAGAAAGAAACGAGAGTAAGTAAATCATTTCTTACGAGTCACTAGTTATTCACTAGTACCTCACTTTTAGCTGGTGTACTGTGTCAGAGCTGCACTGGGCTCTCCTTGGGTCAGTCACAGAAAGCCTTTCCTGCATAGGAAATAGAAAAGAGAAAAACAAACAAAAACCTCCCCCTGCTAGTAGGGCAGGGTTTATAACTCTGCTGCCCAGAGTGCCCCACTGGGTGGGCAGCGCAAACCCCAATTTGAAAAATGTCTTCAGAGTTCCCCACTCTTTCCCTACCTGCCTGTAGGTTCTTCTCTGTAAAACCAGCTTCCCGCTAGGGGGGTGAAGGCTGGACGCTTGGCAGCCCAGAGTCCCCTGGGATGTATAGTTTAAGTGGTGTTGGGCCCTGTTTTCAGGTGTGCAGTGCACATGCGCAGATTATGTTAGATGTGTGTGTCTCAGGATTGGCCCTTTGGGGGAAGGTTTAACATATACAAAATGGCGTCCTTCTGTGGGGCACATGTGAGAAAAACTCCACGCTGGAACAATGGGTTCCTCCTACCCTCTCCCCGAAACCCCACAGCTCATCTCCTCCCCGCACATCTCTGGTGCCTTCAGAGATGAAAATCAGCCGGGCTTGTGCGCGCAGCTGAAATTTTCCAGCTGAAATTTTCCCTCCAATTTTCTGCTCCAATTTTCCCCAGCCAGATGTGACAAGATTTTTTCTCTCCTGCTGGGAGCTCCCTGGGGTGAAAAGCCCAGTGGAGGTCTCGCACCCCTCACTTCTTTGTGGGCGCCTGTGCCCTCAAGATACCCCTCCCGGAATTCTTTCGCTTTCTGCGGTTTTGGGCCACTCTGCTTTGTGTTTCTGCCCTTCCCACAGGTTTCAACAAGGCTTATCTTATATTCTTTTTTTTTTTTTTAAGATTTATTTTATTGATTTTTGACAGAGAGAAACAGAGACAGAGAGAGACAGAGAGAAAGGGGAGGGCCCAGAGCAGTCTCCATAGTTGACATTAGTGTTCCATATAGTTTCACTCCACAGGCGAGCACAGGGCTGTGCAGGGCATGTGGGTCCGCATGGGCTGGGGCCGGGACTCGATCCTCGGTCCTCGGGGCTTCAAAGTGAGCACTTAACCCGCTGAGCCATCCTAGCTTTCCCCCTTATATTCTTGATTATGTGGGTTCTATTCAGTGAGATTTCCGATGCTGTCCAAGTTTGACTGTTACCCTGTTTATTGGCAAAATGATGTGATCCAGGGAGGCTGCAGACACAGCGTCCCCCTAATCCATCATCTACCCGCTCTTGCCTCTTAATTTTCTTCTCACATCTGTCCTCCTTCCAATCACTCTCTCTCTCTCTCTCTCTCTCTGCCTTTTAAAAAGTTTCAAGATGTAAGATTGCAGCACCTATGAGAATTTTTAAATCATTATTTTCAAATATTCTATTAATACATTAAAAATAGCAAGAGTTGTTACAATCACATAAATAACATTTTAAGAAAAATAACATTATTCTCCAAAACAAAAATATATCAGTGTAACTATATATATTTAGTAATAAAAAAAAGCATTGTTTTACTTTTTTATTAAATTTATTGGGGTGACGTTGTTAGTAAAAATTACACAGGTTTGAGGTGTACCACTCTATGGTACATCGTCTATGTGTTGCATTATGTGCTCACCACCCAGAGTCAGTTCTCCTTTCTTCACTATATATTTGGCTCCCCTCCCTCCTCTTTCACCTCCTCCCTCCTTACCCTCAGGTAACCACTAAACTATTGACTGTGTCCATGAGCTCTTGTTGCTTTATTTGTTTGTTTTTCGGATTGTTAAATTTATTGGGGTGACATTGATTGGTAACAATGATATAGATTGTATGCTCACCACCCTGAATCATTTACTCTTCCATCACCATATGGGTTTGCATGGTGGCTGGGGTTTGTTCCCTCCACGGTTGCTCCCTTCACCTACGTTCAGTAGCATGCGTCCCTCAAACCTCCTTGTTGCCTGGATCCTCCAAATCCTGTACCTTCCCCAGGTTGGAGTGTTCTTTCTCAGTGGTATTCCTTTCTGCAGGTACTTTGCGCTGCCACCTCTAGTACCAGTCTTCTGTTTGCTTTCCCACTTCCAAAATTACTGTCAAATCTCTTCTCTGCCATTGCCATTTATCCTTTCCTTTTGGCCTTGCTAGAAGGCCCCGTTAAATTTCTCTGCTATTATTTAATTAGAGTTTATTATAAAAATAGAAAAGACACAAATGGCTTATCTGCGATGTTTAATAGAAATTCTCATTGTTTCTCATTGTCTTTAATACAGACTCTTTTTATTTGGCAAAAATATGTTATCTTTAAACTTGTGTGCTTTCCTCATATCTGTAATATTTTATACTCCTTTGATCATCTGCAGTTCAGGAGTACTATTTTATTTTCTTCATATAAAAATCCTTGGTATATTATTATATTACTCACATTTGACAGATGGAGAGAGCTCCACCCAGGGAGTTTAATTAACATACTCAAGATCACTCAGGCAAGTTTTTCAGGCTTCTTTATTACAGAATTTTGCATTCTTTCACCTCCACTTCTCAGACATAATTTGTGGCAACATTTTGAAATAAATAAATAAAAGAAAAGTGAAAGGGAAGAACAGAATGAATTTTAGGCACTTAGTTGAAAAGAAAACACCCACCTTATTTCTAAACTAAACTATAAAATTTTTTAAATTAGGTTGGGGGTAATTTGAGGATTGTAAAATATTCCATGGCACAGAATGACTATGAGAGCAAACAACTGAGATTTGGGTGAAATAATAGATGACCCATAGTGTTCTGATGTCTATAGAAACGTTTAGAGAAGCATATGACATGTTGGGTGATGGGGAGAAGTTAAAAAATGGAGAGCAAATGTCACACATTTACCTGCATTTATAATAAATGTTAGGTGGGTTTCTCTGTGGTCTGAAAAAAATTGACAGCCAACAAATGTTTATAGGGCTTTCTCCATATCTGGACAAATTTAAGGAGCCATTCCATACTTATTGCAGCTTGATTCTCATTAAGCAACCTCCTAGCCAGAAGACATATATTCTGTCAAGAAACATGAGTCACTGGCAGCAAAGGACCTTCTCTTTCTACAGAGTCTCTGCTACCATTATGCTGACTTCCTGGTCTGTGAACTGGAGGGATGAAAGTCAGGGACCTTGGCCTTTGTAGTCTCATCCATCTGTGAGCCCTCTGGTGGACTTGAGGAAGATCTGCATTGCTTTCCTGGAGGTGAAGACCAGGGATTGGCCAGGCTGACACCTACTCCCAGGCTCTCTTATTAGATGCCCAGCTGTTCTTTATCTGAGAATTGAAGCTATATCTTTCTTTCCCCATGTCGAAAGAGCTTAATTTGTCTGAGAACTATTTGTGGGGAGGGCGGGCCTGAAACACCTCTTTTGGATAACCCCTGAACAGTCCTACCACTCTCACTGGTTCTGAGATGTGTAAATATTTCCTCAAGTCCTAAATCAGAGAACGGTCTTCCTCTTGCTGTATATTTAGCTAGCTACTCATTCAATCATTTGTTCTCTTTAAGGTACTGCTTGAATACCATCATCTCTATTTTTTAAAATCTTGGGGAAGCTGGGATGGCTCAGTGGATTAAGTGCTCACTTTGCAGACCCCGGGACCAAGGATTGAATCTTAGCCCTGGGCCATGCAGACACACATGTTGAACTAGGGTGTGCCTCCCAAGCGGGAGCTCCCCTTCCCAGGTTCTGTTCAGCCCCGGGCTCAAGGGGGCATGCCTCCTACGTGGAAGACCCCCAGACCAGTTCTCACCTGAGCAGCCCCTGCCCACCTATGTGGAACAAAACAATGTCAAAAACTGATGACGTGACTGTGGAGACTCCCCCTTCTCTCTATCACTCTTGTCTCTGTCTCTCTCACTGTCAAAAACAATAAAATAAATCTTAAAAAAATAATAAAGTTTCTTTAAATCAAGAAAGACTTCATTTTTCTCCATCTTACTCTCTTAGTGTGCTATTGGTAGTCTGTTCGGTAGTTTTCTCTGTGCTTTATAGGGTGAGAATGGTGATGATGTTGATGCCATGATGGTGTTCCTAGGACAATGTGTGATTCAGATGCAACCCTGCGTTTGAATCTTTTGTGCTTCCCACTTGGTCCAATTGCTTACTGTTTCAGGTTCCTCATCTACAAAGTGGAGACAATAATACTCTTCTTCTCAAGTTGGACAACAACTAAGAATGCAAATGTATATCATTTGCCTGACACAAAAACTGTCTTTCTTCTTATTTACAATTTATTTATTTTTTTAGATTATACTTTTTGGTCACATGTAATATTGTGTTTTACATTTGAAAATCTGCCTTTTTACAAAACCTACTGTGTATGTACAGTCTTATAAGTATACACGTGTCTCCATTCATGCATTTACATCCAGGAAGGGCATGCTGCTACTTCACCATCATGTCAGTTTCTTTCTGTCCTGGCTCAGCACGGGACTGACCATTTTCATTTCCTTCTGAGCTCCTGATTAGTTGTAGACATCAGTGTTATGGCCAGTTTTGGCTGTTGGATGTTATGGATGGTGATCATAAAGTTAAGGGGGCCCTCTAAGCTCATGATCTGCATCCTTACCAGGCAAGACAAAGCTTCCTGAGAATGAGAGCTTTATCCCAATACCTGGGTCTCAATACTTTGTCCTGGGAGCAAAGGACTGGACAATGGTCCACCCCTAATAGTTCCATCCATTTGTAGTCATAACCACTACTGTCTTATGCTTTAGAGTTGTTATGGTGATTTATTAGGTGTTCTCTGCTGAACTCCATAGTCTGCCCTCCACGTGGGTTACATACCCATTATGTAGATGTGAAAACTAGGCTCTGAAGTATATGAGGTTAGCTCAAGCTGCCATGATAAACCTGTACCTCCTGTCTTTTTCATGCTGCTTTAGTGGTTTATACTGGGGCACCCACTGTCATCTTTTCATAGTAATTGTACAAAGTCAGACCCAAAGGCACACACAACACACATGAGGGATGTGGCTCATTCTCCTTGGAGCAGAGGGACCAGAAAAAGAGTTTTATTTCAAACTATCTTCTACAAAGAACTCTTGTCCAACTTTACCCCAGAGGCATGTGATAGAAATGTGAGGGTGGGTCACAGCTTGGGGGAAAACAAACAAACAAACAAAATAACCAAAAAACCAACCCTCTGTGAATGTTATATATCATCCTTGGAGCAGAGGTCCTTCTACTCAATGTTTTTTGGCCTTTTATAACATATTTCTGCACATATTTAGAACATATTTCTTGAAAGCCACTCCTTTGAGAAAACTATATAGCACTGTACATGGCTGATTTATATTCATTCTTCCACCATGTTGTATAGAAGATTTATTTGTCTATTGGATACTTGGGAGTTTATGGGAATGTTTATATTTGACCAAACATTGCTTTTTAACCACTGAGTTCTATTCTTCTATAAATTTCTCTTCATCTCTTTGGGAGGAACATTTCTTATTAAGTAGGGATGTTTGCCATTTTTTACAAGGTAAATACATTCCTTAATGACAAAAAGAAGTTCAAGGCCCAGAAAAGCATGCTCAGTCTGGAATCATGCAAAGGGAAACCAGGTCTTGCTGGGAAGAGAAGAGCGAGGAAGCAAACCAAACCCGGTCTTGCACCAGGGCCAAGGAGCCAGCTTGGCGAAGCTGGAGGCCCCACAAGCTCTTAGGGTCTGTGTGCATTGCTATGTGTCTGTGTGTATTGGCTTCTGGAGGGGACCTTCTGAGTCAAGGACTAAAGTGACAGCTGGTGTTTGAAGCTTGTGTCCCTGGGCACAGCAAGGGTACAAGGCACAGGGGTGTTGGCCAGGAATGCCTAAGATCCTGGACCAGAGGCCAGCCACATCTACGTCCTTATAAAGAAAGCCTGTGGGTGATCAGCCCAGACAGCATTCTGATTCTCCCTGGGCTGTGGGTTTTAGCGCATAAGTAAAACCCAGCCTCCAAGCCCCATAGGCATTTGGCAAGTAGATCACTTGGAGGCTTTTATCTATTTGGTTCACAGGTAGTCTCAGTGAGATTATGTGTAAGAAGAATCATGGGGCTGCATTCCAAACATGGCAACTTCTACTTGACCAATAACTGTGCCTGCCAGTCTGAGGCCAAAATCGATCTCATTGGATGTTAGTGAAGTTGTGTTTATGATTTTCTCATCATTTGTTGTTTTTTTCATACATTCAGCACTTACGGTAAGTTTTGTTCTATATGGTTTAGTTATATATAACTCTGGGCCCTTTCAGGGAGAAAAATGAGAAATAATTTAATTTGGCTTCTGCTGCATAAATGAAAGCTGAACCTTTGGGAATGTGTTAAACAATAAGAAGAGAAATCACTTGTTTCCAAAAATGTCACTGCCTGGAACAACAAAAGTGCTATGGGGTCTTTAAGAAGATTGAAACAGTAATATCTTGAAATAGTGACAATCAAAATAGTGACATCTAAAATTACACTATCTGGGGAAGCCGGGATGGCTCAGTGGGTTAAGTGCTCACTTTGCAGTTCCAGGGACCGAGGATCGAATCCTAGCCCCCGGCCCATGCGGACCCATATGCTGAACTGGGGAGTTCCCCCAGTTCAGTTCTCTCTCTGTCTCTGTATCTCTCTCTCTCTCTCTCTCTCATCAAAAATTAATTAATTAATTAATTAAAAAATAAATAAAATTGCACTGTCCAATATGGTAGCTACTAGTTACATTAACCATTAATATTAAGCACTTGAAATGTGATGAATCTAAATTCAGATGTTCGGTAAGTATAAAATGTACTCACAAAATTTATTTAAAAAGAGTTACAAAAAAGCATGAATGTAACATTCCTCATCAGTAATTTTGTGTTGATGTCATGTTGATAATAGTTGGGATATATTGGATTCAATCAACTATACTTTGTTATTTTTTAAATTTTTAGTGAGTGTGTGTCCATAGTTTTTGTTTCTTTGTTACTTTCAGTTTTATATTCCACCTATAAGTGAGGTCATATGTTTCCTGATTCTTTCAGTCTGACTTATTTCGATTAATAAGATGGTTTTAAGGTCCATCTGTGTTATCACAAATGACTGTATTTCATCTTTTCTTATCTCTGAGCAGTATTCCATTGTGTAAATGTACCACAACTTCTTTGGGTAATGGGGGAGAGTGGAGGGAGAGTAGAAGGGGCAGGGAGTTGGGAGTTGGCACCAGATATGTGGTGATGGAAGGAGAGCTAATTCTGGGTGGTGACCACATAATGCAATGCACAGATGCTGTAATGTAGAGTTGTACACCTGAAAACAATATTGCCGACCAATGTCACCCCAATAAATTTAACAATAAAAAAAAAGGTAAAGAGGGGAAGCCGAGATGGCTCAATGGGTTAAGTCACTTTGCAGCCCAAGGGACTGAGGTTGAATCCCGGTCCTGGCTGGTGGGGACCCATATGCTGAACTGGGAAGTATCCCCAGTTCAGTTCTCACCGGGGTGAGACCCCAGCCCAGTTCCTTCCCTGTGCAGCCCCGCGCCCTCCTGTGGAATGAAACTATGTGGAAAAACCAATGATGTGCAACTATGGAGACTGCTCTCCCTCTCCCCCTTCTCTCTGTCTCTGTATCCCTCCCTCTCCGTCAAAAGCAATAAAAATAAATCTTAAAAAAAAAAAAGGTAAAGAGCTATTCTACTTATTACAGTTACCCTAGTTTCTCAAATCTAAGATGCCATATATTTTAAGATACACTGATTACTTAATAACAGATTTGATGAGAAAAAAACAGTACTATTAATAAGAACACAGAAATGACATTTATCAATATATTCTTTTACTTCATTCAATGTTTGAGAATAATTTGTTTTCAAATAAAAAAAAATAGTGCAGGACTAGGAAATATAAAATTACATGTAAGGCTGATTATATTATATTTCTATTTGCACAGTACTACTCTAAACTTCTCTCACCTCCATTTCTTTGGCTATAGATAGCCTGAAACTAGTTTATGCCAGTGATTCTCAAACTTCACTATACATCATAGCCACCTGATGGGCTTGGTAACAAAGACTATTGGCCTGCCTCTAGACAGTGATTGGAGAGTTCTAGAAGAATCTACAAATTGCTAGTCAAGTTTTCAAGTAATATTGATACTGCTGGTGCATGAACTAAACTTGGTACAAGACCCTAAAGTGTTTTTTCCTCTTGCCTATCCAGTTACACTCAAAATGTTCCTCCTGCCATGTTGCAGCACACAAGATATACAGTGAAAATACTTTCTAACTGTCCTACTCACATCGATGTTTATTCATCCTGTGGCATTGTGAAGCCCTTGATGGAAATGTTATTCCTTTTCATCTTGGTATCCCTGTGTTTAATAATTGGTTTAAGTTGAAATAAATTGAATTTAATGGAATTAATCACCTTCTTTCCTCTTTATTCCCTTACTGGAACCTCTGAAAATTACAAAATATTAAATCAGGAATGAATTAAAACATGGATAAAGGTTTATCTGTTAATTAGTTTATTGAGTTACTAATTATTAAGTAAATTGCATTGAGTTTTGTTTCTGTTCCTTTTCATTGATGTAGCTCAATTTGTATTTATTAGCACTTGAGGTTCTGACGCTTAAGGTATTGAGTTAGCCCATTTTCGGGTGATAAATGTGTAGCTGATTGGAAGGCCAGGGATATACTACCAAGTACACTGAGGGAAATCCAGTGGGAGTGTCAAGGGAGCCCAGAAATAGGAGACAAAGTAGCATCTAAGGTGTGCTGGTTAAAGCCTCGCCACTCAAAGTGTCCTCTGTAGATGAGAAGCATCAGCATCAGCATCATCAGGGGCTTGTGAGAAATGTGGAGTCTCAGGCTAGCACCAGAACGTAAGGATTGGAATGTGCATTTTAAGAATACTAGGCAATTTGTAAACACATTCAAGTTTAAGAAGCACTAGATTCAACAAATGTAGAATCGGGTGCCATATAAGCCTGAGGTTAACTCTGGGCTTCTTTCCTACTTTCCTTAAAAGAAATCTCGGTGTCTGGTCTAAGACAAGTCAGCTGACAGAATGGAGGCAGATGCCCCACACAGGTGGACATACATTTCACAGGGCTAAGCCGACCGCAGCAGAGCTCCACCAACCTTCAGCAGCCTTGTTCACAACAGGAGCAAATCCCTGAAAGAGTCATGGGAGGGAATCGAAAGGCAGAGAGACTTTCAACGTGCTGGGGAAGCTGTGGTTGTCGGCCAGCAGGTGCTGTGGCTCCCTGAGAGCATGAAAGGAAACCCAGCTCTGCCAGCCTACCTGTCTGGGTGCCACCTGTCACAGACAAGTGGGAAGCAGATTTGCTGCCAGGGATTAGGCACATTTGCATCATGTCTTTCCAAAATCATGGGGATGAAAAAAGTGTAATATGGAACTGAACTTGCAAGGCTGATTTCACCATATGAACGGAACATGTTCCCTAGAATGGCGCACATAAGGCAACTTCAATAAGTTGAAACCCTTTTTATGTTGAAAAGTAGCAGAACAGGGGCTTAACATGTAAAAGTTAATATAGTCAATATAATACAATAGTTTGAGGATTGGGGGGGTAGAGGAAGTCCATCAGGTAAACCACACATTTTCTAAATTATTGATCATACTGATCCTGGTCCTCTCAATGAGTGTTGGGAAGACAGACGCCAGCACAAACAGATAGTATTTGTCATAAATTCAACCTTGAAGAAATTGTTAAAGGGGCCAAATTTTTCTCTAAGTCTTCTAGTGCTTTAATATGTATATTTTTATTCATTCAATCATTGTTTAATAAACATTGAGATGCAGATATTTAGCCCCTAAATTTAGGATGGAGAAAATCCATACAGACAGGCACAGTAAAAGAATAACAATTAATGATAAAAATAGAACAATTATAACAAATACTATAATAAAAGTTATGTGAAGGAGGTCTCTCTCTTTCTCTCTCTCTCTCTCTCTGTCAGATCACTGATCTGATAACCGAGATGGCTACTCATTGACTAAGAGGCAGATGGTGTTTACAGTATAGAGATGCTGGATAAAGAGATGATTCACATTTCTGGCAGGACTGAGTGAAACTATGTGAGATTCCATTATGCTACTCAGAATGACATGCAACTGGGAAAGCTTGGAAGCCTCGGAGACCCAGGATCGAATCCCGGGCCCGGCCCATGCAGACCCACATGCTGAACTGGGGTGTGCCCCCAATTCAGTTCTTGCTGGGACCTATATAGGAGGCTCCCGGCCCAGTTTCTGCCCTGTGCAGGCCCGTGCCCACCTGTGGAGTGAAACTATATGGAAAACTAATGTCAACTATGGAGACTGCTTTGGGCCTTCCCCCTTCTCTCTGTCTCTCTCTGTCTCAGTCTTTCTATGTCTGTCAAAAATCAATAAAATAAATCTTTAAAAAAAAAAAGGAATGACATGCAACTTAAAACATGTGAATTGTTTATAAATGGAAGTTGTAATTTAATATTTTTGGACCCTGATTGGCCACAGATAACTGAAATGATGGAAAGTGAAACCAAGGATAAGCAGAGACTACTTTACAGAATGCCTCTTGAGGCCCAGGCTTGAAACCCAGTAAATTCCAACTCATTATAGAAGGAGCTGCCAAGAACTCAGGCCACTTTTTGGAACTTAACACATTAGGACAGACCCCCCCACCCTCCTCCAGGAATAAATGCTAAAATACTACAGTGTTTGGGACTTAGCTGCATAAGGAACCAGCAAGGAAACCAGCAGAATATGATGTTCTAGGAGCCCCCAGAAGAGAGAGAGAGAGATAAAAGAGTTAAAACTAATGAAACCAATACAATAAGCACAAATAAGAAATCCAAAATAAATGATAATGTTTATAGGCTATGGAGTATAGAATGATTCAGAGTATAAAATGTTGGAAAATTATCTCAGTTTGTTAAAATTACCAACAAGGACCAAAAACTCTGGTTCATCTGATCTGCTGATTTTTCACCAAATCACCTGTATTGAACCTGTGAATTAGTTATGTTCTTGTATTTTGCACAACTTATCAGAAGAACCCCAGTGGGGAATAAAGAGAAGGGAGAGTGTTCAAGAGTGTCCAGGAGGAAAACAACCAAAATAAAATTATTTAATTTGATATATTGCCTATGAATCTAATTCAAGAACTTAAGAATCAAGTATATTAGACAGAATCCAAAAGTTGCAATCTGTCATTTCCTTTAGTAGATATGATATGATTATGCATATATAATATATGTGCATATAAATATAAATATATATGTATAATGTATGTTATACGTACAAATGTATCCTTTTATTGCATATAATACCTTTTAGGAAAGCATACAGTTTATTTTAGCCTTTTAGTCCATTTTTTCCTACTTTGAGTTGTGATCTGCAGTGACCATGTGACCTATTGCAGACTGCTTTCAGAAGTTTGATCAGCAGTATTTTTCAAGTGTTACGAATGAGCCAGGAATGATATGTTCTGTGCTGTTAGACATCTTGTCTTATGATAAAAGTCTCTCTTCTCTAAAGGAGAAAGAAACATTCAATCCAACATGAATGGAAGGACCCTAACCTTCCCTGATTCCACAGATAAGCAGCATTTGCTTTCTAGCTCCGATGAGAAGGCACATTTTGAAATGGAATTAAGAAACTGAGACACACACCTGAATCAGACTCACTCATGCTTTTGTGATTTAACTGTAATGGAGTTCCTGTTTCATTTATAGCCTAATCACACAACTGAGACTGTTATAAACCATTTGTGTCAGAAAGGATGAAACAAATATATAGGACTGAACTCTGTGGCCTAACAGCTCCTCCTTTCTTCAAGAAAATAAACATGCAGATTAGTTGTTTATTTATAGTTCATCTCCTGTCACACTGAAACAGGGAGAGTAGTTCCATTTCTCTGACAGTTTATATCTATGATATTATACCCAAAGAACCCAAGCTTTCTATTTAAGCAAATATGAATTTTCATGAAGATTCTGATAACATAATTATTTGAATGAATAAATGATTACCTTATTTAGCACTTCCCAAGGTGTTCTCATAAGAAATAAAGCTTGTACTGAAGAGAAAACTTACCTAGTACACATCAGTAAAGTAAAAGTTTTGAAAATTTTTTAATTAAAATAATTGGTTAAATATTATATAATCCAGATATAAATAAATATATATCAGGATTATATAATATTATCTATTATAAGATCTTATCATTTACTGTCCACCAACTTTTGGTTCACCCTGTATATATATAATATAATATAATATATATATACACACACATACATGTCTGTGTGTGTGTGTGTATACATATATATATATGTGTGTGTGTATATATATATATATATATATACATATATATGTATGTGTATATATATATAATTGCACATGGAATTTTATTATTTCTACAAAACATCAATCTAAAGATTATGTTG
>PVKE010013772.1:17876-36108 GCA_004027555.1 Craseonycteris thonglongyai
GAGGCCATGAGGACCGAGGATCGAATCCCGGCTCCGGCCCAGGCAGGACCCACGTGCTGAACTGGGGAGTTCCCACAGTTCGGTTCTCTAACTGTCTCTATCTCTGTCTCTCTCTCTATCTGTCAAAAAGTAAAATAGAAATAACTATGCACTGAAGACAAAAAGATAATTTCTCTCTATAAATGTGAAAAGATAAAAACAAAAACAAAAACAAAAAACAACAAAAAAACAAAAAAACAAAAAAAAAGATTATGTTACTTGAAAATAAAACTATTCTGGGTAGTGAGCTCATCATGTAACACACAGATGATGTATTGTAGAATTGTACACCTGGAACCTATGTAACTTTACTAACCAATGTCACCCCAATATATTTAATTAAAGAAAAATGAGAGAGAAAAGACAAAAAAAAAAAAGATTATATTACTTGATGTTCCACAGAACCTAATTTAGGAAACTCTCAGCTTTATGTTTTCTTTTCCTCAACCAAACAACAGCTCCCATAGGAGGTGGCCAGTTCAAAAAAGAAATGAGAAGGGTCCACATCTCCAAACCATGTGCTCAAGCAGAACTGCCTCTCAGATCCACTTGATCTTAAATTGTTCTGGAAGAAAACTACAGAAAGCCAGGACAACAGGAGACACAAGGTTACATTCAAAGAGGGTTAGTGGGGATCATGACAATATACAGAGAGGCAAGAAAGTGATTTTAAGATCTTGAGAAGTAGCATCATGTGTGGGTGTTGCTGGCTGGCTCAAATCAGGCAACCTCTGTAACAGAAGTTAGAGACATGTCTCTGACACCTTATGGTGTGACCTCTGCCAAGTAATCAACTCCTTTGGGCCTCAGTTTCCTTATCTAAAGAAAAAAAACAAAAACGGGGATTGACCTAATACTTCATTGAAAAGATTGTTGTGAGAACTAAATTTTGAAAATAATATCTGATATATAAGAATTCAGTAAATATTAGCAATTAGTAGAGAAAAGAAAGAAATGGTATTGTTATAGCCAATGTTTCATTTTGGCTAGACATTGATATCAGTACCCACTGTCTCAAACTTATTGATAATGATTTCTGGAAAGAAATTGAAAATTATTTAGCTAATCCCCTTTATTTTACTTATCTATAGACTGAAGCCAGAAGTGACTAGGACTAGAAACATCAATCTCATATACTTAGTCTTCCACTCCAGGGACTGTAGAAATTTAAATGACAGAAAATAAAGTCTCATGCATAAAATTAACATAATCTTTTTTGAACACATATTGCTTTTTCTTTAACTCTCTAAACATCTTGAATATTCTTACATATGGTTTTGAAGTCAAACCTTTCAATTTTCTTTCTGAGTTATTGGTACCATAATGCCTTTAGCACTTTGCCTTTAACCTTGAACTTGATGTCACTATAAATAGAATATTTCATATTTTTGTAAAGGCAACTGTACTTTTATTATCAGAATTTTTATTGGGAGTGGATGCACTTTTATCCTATCTAAACTGGATCTGTCATCTTCCCTCCATATCTTCCCTCTCACCTCTTCTCTAGTTCATACTTTTTAACTTCTTTTTTCAAATACTAGGATGCTACCCCCGTTTGTCTTCTAATCCAGTGATGCAGTTTTCTACTAAATCAAGTCTACAGCTCTAGCCAAAGCCTTACTTCAAATTCAGTTCTCAGATTTTTCTTTTCCTCATACATATTTCTGAGAAGTTATTTTTAACTATCTGCCTTGGCTTTTAAAGTACACGAATCTTTTCAATATTCTCAGAATAAAATGAAGTCCTCAAAGTTGCCTCCCTTATTCTTCTATAACTCTTTGGTTAAAATTTTGCTGTTTATTATGTTTTATTGCTTTGCGGTAAAGAAAATGGCCTTCACATTTTCTACTTCTTGAAATATATTGAGATTTGTCGTGGTCTCATATACAATTGATTTGTGTTCATGTTTTAAGATAACTTCAAAATAATTTTATGCTGTGCATGTAAAAAGTGCTATTTAAACATTGAATGAGTATTATTTATTCCCTTATAAAATCCTCTGTACTTATTTTTAAAATTTTTAAAGGATTGAGTTTTATATTAAACATACTACCACAATTATTATAAATGTGGCTATTTTCCCGATATATCTATATTCTCTTAGATTTTGTTCTCAAACTATCATATAATCACTATGCATTCTACCTTTAATCAAAGTAACTACTCTTGTTTCACATAATATATTTATTCAAAGTTTACTTTTTAATATTCATGTTGAAACCACTTTATCTTAATTTTTTCTAATTCTTTAAATTTAAACTTTGAGGGTCAGAGATATCCTTTTAAAGCAATGCATATGGAATTTGTCTGATGAATTGAGGTCACATAGAGCTAAGGAATGTTCTGTTCCTGACAGGTGATTCACTTTTACCTATAAACCCACAAGTTCTCATGGACATCCACTCTACCTGATTTTCCTTTCTAATCTAGACCTGCTGTATATCAATTCTTAGTAAGTTACAGAGTAGTCCAGTTAATTACATAGTGAGGAAATGTTTTCTTTCTATTAAGTCTTCAGATAATAGACTTTTTTTTTAGTCTACCTGAAAGAGTAGCTTGTAAGAAATGAATTAGTATATATATGATCAATTAGCATCACATTTCTTATTAAATGTACTAGGGGCTGTTAGATATGCAAGAAAAGGTGCAAAGCATCTCTTTGGAAATTTCTGTGTATTCTTCAACAAATCCTGTGAACCGTCTGGGGCGTAGTTAACTTCATCTATGCAATGGAGCCCTTGGTCTATAGCAGGGGTGTCAAACTCAATTAAAACACAAGCCATTTGGTGCAACAGGCAAGATTCACATGGGCCACATCACACTTACAAACATCGCAGGAACTGAGCGCGTTTATCCACGCCCACAGGCCCCCAGGAAAGGCACTGAGCCACTTGTATACTTGTCTTCAGTAGTTAAAGGGTTAATGAGGGAATTGTGTGTATGGTATTGCCTCGATCTCCCCTAAGCGCTATTTTCTTCATAACAATTTTTTCTATTTTCATTTTATTTCAGAGCATCGTGGGCCACAAAAAATTACCTTGGGGGCTGCATGCGGCCCGCGGGCCACCAGTTTGACACCCGTGGTCTATAGAATAGTCCTTACCACTCAGAGATTTTTAAATCTGTAACTCTAAAACATAAGACAGACCCAAGTACTCAGTTATGGTACATACATTTGGGAGAAGATGCACAAACTCTCTAAGATATAGTTGAGGATTTAGTATGGCTTCTGGACAAAAGAGGTGCTAAATCGTTTGAATATGTAATGGTATCCTGTTGAACATAATTTCTCGCTGTGCTTTTTGTGTATGTGCGTGCTTTTCTGAAAAAAATACATCTAAAAGTTCAATGTGTTGAGTCTAGTAACTGAAGACATTTTCTTTCAAAGAAAATATCTATTTCTAAGCTCTAGTCAGTAGCTCATGCATTTACCCATTTAGTCATTCAACCTTAAGTGATCCCCACCTCTAAGTAAAACTGCAAGCTAGGCACTGTGCAGTGATACAAAAATGAATGTGACATCAATTCTTGGCAACATCTGCTTGAAAATTGTCACTATAATTTGATTACTTTGAGAACAAAGATAAGGACATTTATTTGGACCCAAAATATGTAGTGTTAACCAACAGGTATTCCATTAAACATTAGTTTTATAGGGTATCATAAATGTTATATTAAAATTTTGTTATATATGTGATTATGTTTCTGTTAATCTCCAATAAAAATATATAACATTCAGTATATTTACCAAAGAAAATTTTTGATTTTTGTATTTTTCCATTTGGCAGAACATCTTGATAACTATATGTTCCATGGAGAATCTTTGGGATATGCTTGGTAAGAGTATAAGTATAGGTGAAGATGGATTAAGCAACCTGCATAGAATCTGGCCAAATGCTGAAGAGCATTTTTTATTTAAACAAACAAACAAACAAACAAACAAGATTAAGAAACAACTATGTAAGGTAAGTAGAAATGACTTAAGGAATTATTTATTCTTTCAATGATTTGCACCATAGCTTTCTCTAGCTATTCTTATTTATTGAGAACATAGAGCCAGACTCATCGAATACGTCTCTGAGTGCATCATCAATAATTTTGTAGGAAAACAAGTTGAAATCACATTTACCTTGCTTTCTATGCAAGCAGGTGAGAAACAAACCCCGAAAATATCTACCATATCACACTTCACACCAGTTCTCAAAATAACTCTGGCTAAAGTCATAGAGAGAACCTGAACTGAGAAGACAGAACTTACTTTAAAAACTTTTAGATGCTGAGGAAAGGCTCTCTTAGCGTTGACCTTTCTAAGTTTTTATTCATGATGCCAATTCCTCCATGTGCCATTGGCCCACATACTGCACACAGGTCTATTTTGTAGCTGGGGCCAGGAGATGGATCAGAAGTTAAGATCTCCCAGTGAGAACCACCCTAAGATCAATGATAAAATGACTAACGCTGATGGCAAGTGGAGACGTAAACAAGGCTAGATGGAGAACACTGGCCACGGAGGTACCCAAAGGTCAAGAGTGAAGACTTCCAGAATAAATTATAGAACAACAATTGAGAAAACTTACATGTATTATTTATTAAAATGAGGAAACTATAGTAAAAGATGGACTATTTCTCAAATAATAAATGGAAATGATGGGTACATATGTTCAAACCAGACAAGGATGCTTTAAATGTGTCACAGCTGTGAGAAAAGAATGAGGCTCAACAAGTTTGTGTGTTAATTATCCATGGAATTTATAAAACCAAGCTACAGTTATCAATTAAATAGCTATCCTATGGTGAAGTATTCCCTGATATGTTTGTTCATGTATTTTTCTTTTTTTCTTTTTAAATTTTGCTCCTCCCTTAGGAAGCACAGGCTAGACATGGATAGCATCACTATTGAATGTCAGCTATTTTCAGCTTTCTCCCTATTTTTTGTCCTACAAAGACTAAGGCATGAAGGATAGTGCTCCACAGGATAGTGTGGGCTCCACAGGATGGTGTCTGCTTCATTCTGCACAAAAGCATTTAAAATTCTCCCAGCCTGGTTTCAAAATACCCTCTTGTGAAAAATAATAAGAGAAAAAGAAAACCTTGGTACAGATAAAGGATGAGTCAAATGATGATATTTAAAAAATATTGATTTTTTTTTCCTTGTGAAGGTTATATACTCTCACATTCACCATTCATTACCAATATACTTTGATTTTTAAATAAATGAGTCAGAATGTCTAGGTATGACACTTTCTCACAATCATACTGTAAATATGTTGATTTATGAATAAAGTTATACATTTGATATTACACTATGTAAATGCAATTATACCCTTAGCATCACATAGCTCTTTCTTCAGAAAAGAATTTTAAACATTCCTTTTTAAAAGTTGTAATTATTAACTGATTCTACCTTGCAAAAACCTTTCTAAACATTAAAGCCCTTAACCTTATTGGTACTCTAAATTGCTCAATAATTCGGAATTTTTTACTCTTCGCCCACTCCTCATACCAGGGAATGAAAAACAAACAAACAAATAAACAAAACAAAATGCTTCAGAGGCAAGAACCATCTTATTACCATAATGTTAACTTTTGGGTAACCTTTCGGAATTGTCCTTGTGATATGATATTAGAAGAAACGACTCAAAGAGTCAAATGTTCAGGAGTCTTGACTCTTTCCCCCCTTCCCCCCTACTCCCCACACTGACCATAGCCATTGTTGCTCTGTAGGTTATGCACACCCCCCCGCCCCGAAAGCCCCTTGGTCTTGACTGCAAGATAATATACATAGTATTAGTATTCAAAAACTTGAAAAATATGGTGGGGCAAAAAGAGGCATGTGTTTTTGCCCATTCTCCTCTCACTGGGTTTGTGACTTACTAAGCATCTTAATTTTCGCATTTACAAATAGAGAATACTTTTTTTCCCCCCTAAAGAGCTTTTTGAAAATTAAGAAGGCTTAGCATTTATGCACAGTGACCTTAGGGCCAGGCACAGAATAACTGGTTAGTCACTGCTGTTTGACTCAATGTCTAGAGAAAATTTTAGTATCACCACCCAGTGTAGTCATTGTTTAAAATACCTTGGTTTCCTTATAAAAGTGATACAATCAAGACAGGTAAATTACTAAAATAGAAAGTAATGCAAAAATATCACATAACACATAATAACGTTCAGAGTATCCTAATCTTTTTTCTTTATCACATGAGGTTTCATTTTATATTGGTAGTCATTCTCTTTACACAATTCGGCATATTTTTTATACTATTTTTCATTATATTTCATAACCATAACATTTTCATACCCACAAAAAAGCTTTATATGGAAAAATATACACTTTTAAAAATTACCATTTAAAAAAAAAGATTTATTTTATTGCTTGAGAAATGGTGAGAGAGAGAGAGAGAGAGAGAGAGAGAGAGAGAGAGAGAGAGAGAGAAAGGGCTTGGGCCCAGACCAGCCTCCATTGTTGCACATCATTAGTTGTGACATGGTTTTATTCCACGCAGGTAGATGTGGGGCCACGTGGGGCAGAACCGAACCAGGAACCCACTGTATGGAAGGGGAGAACCTTGCTGTCCAGGTGTTCACCAGTTGTGCAGCAGTCCAGCATATTACCTTATACAGGCTGGGGCTGGGAATCAAATCCTGGACCTTGAGATTGGGAGGCAAGTGCTCAACCACTGAGGTATCCCAGCATCCCCTGAAAAATTATCTTATTTTTGATCGTTCAAAAACCTATTTAAAACAAATGCACTTGAAAAAATTATCCTTGTTTATCTACTAAAATGAATTGTTGTTTTCACTATAAATGGATGTTATTATATTATCTCCTTGAGTCGAAACTTTTATTCTTTAGTTTATCTTGTCAGCATGAAGCAATTATTAAATCACCAAGTGTTTAAAATGTGTTATGTTTGAAATAACTTTCAGCTAGAGTAAATACAGTATATCAAAAAAATAGCACAGAGCTCTGGATACACTAACAAATGCATGGTATGTGGAAATGATGGATTTTACCTGGAAGTAAATTACTCATCTGCCTGAATCTCTGAAAATATTAGCCAAGCAAAAATAATTGCTGAAAATACAGTAAATTTTTAGCAGATGTTTTTCTTCATAAAAAAGATTTTGAGAAATTTGTTGATCATAGAGATTTCTGTTTCTCCTTCCATTCTTATTAAACACTACCCACTGAAGGGTTTCATCTAAGGTCCATGAGCCATTCTGGGGATTTATGTATAGATATGGACAGTTCCATGTACTGTTTAAAATTGTGTGCCAAATCTAGGGTTTTTGGACCTACGTGAATTGGTCTTGGGGGAGGGACATTACTTTTGTCATCAGATACAGTGCTGAAGCTGGTGACATCTCAGTTTTCTTCCAACTTGAAAAAGATGTGGTCCTTGATGGTCTGCTAGCTCGTCTTTCAAAATGCATGCTCCCATGCTGGAAAAGTATTACCCTTCCACTTCCTTCTAAGTCTGCAGGAGTAGAATAGACTAGCCTGCAGAAAAATAATCTGAGTAGTATGAAAATGACAGCTGGTGGTATCTACATGGTATTATGAAGAAATTAAGAGAATAAACATACAGACAAACCCCTAACCAACCCTTTCCCCAAAGGTGGAGTGCCCAGTGCACATTATTGTTCCATTTCACCTTCCTCATACTGAAAATGTGGCCCTAAGAGATCTCACATCTTCTGAAAAGGAAGGGAAGGCACCAAGTTATTCCAACATTTCATTCTTTTGTTTATCACTAGCAAAACACCATGAAACTTTTTATTTTCTAGAAAATGTATCCCAGTTGTATAATAAATACTTCACATTTCTTTTTCTTATTTTAAAAAATAATATCTATGCATGTACTTAAAATAATATAAATTCTTTTGTGTCTTATTTGTTTTATAATATTAAGAATGTTTAAATTGCTAAGACTGTCACAGAAGGGCATTTTGTAAAAGTCGGAGACATTGTACTGTATTTTGCAGGGGTCTCCAAACTACGGCCCGCGAGCCGCATCTGGCCCGCGAGGCCCTCTCATCCGGCCCGTGGAGACCTTTTTATCTAAATAAAATAATACTAAATAAATAATTAAAACCAACATCTATGTTTTGACTCTTTTTTATTTGGACCTCGAGTGTGTAGTCGGCCCCCAAACTGCTGTTTGATAGTTAATGCGGCCCAAGGGCTGAAAAGTTTGAAGACCCCTGTATCTACAGCATATAGTCAGACCAAGAGATCATGAATTTTTATTTTGGTGTCTAAAATTTTCAAGTTAGTATATAAGAAAACTAAATATATGCATGCCAATGTTGTGCCATGCACTGAGGTAAGAGGATTGTTTATTTTATTTAATCCCCAGAGCAAACGGAAAAGGTTGCAGTTTTCAACCTTATTTTATTTATGGGGAAGCTGGCCCAGAAATATTAGGTAACTTGCCAGAAACCTCAAAACGAGTACATCCTGATTTCTCTGATTCTATCTTACTCTTTTCAAACGTTGCCTTTTACTTAAACTAGATATTCTTTTAGTATTCCACCTGAGAAAATGCATATGGTGGTATGCTTCATGGGAATGAACTGACAGAAATTGGGGTGGTTCTACCAGTTCAGTTAAGGCTGGAAAGATACTGCTAAGCAGAAGCCACCTTGATCAACCCACTGTGGGGATGTGGAGGGACACTTGAGTTATGCGACTAATTAAAAGAATCACATTAGTGTTTGAGTCGTGTTTATTCTTTTGGCAAAATGTTTCTACTCATATAAGATTTGTTATTACTACAAATGTAAATCTAACAGTGCTCTCATTTATCTAAAACTTCCATCTAAAATGATAAGTCATTCACTCTTAATGATTCTTCTATTATTTGTTTATGGCTGATTTCAGCTCTGAGATGTCAGCTTGGAAGTGGAGATTTAAGGAACACGGACAGATGTGCCAAATCCTCCATGACGGTGGGCAAATGAGGCACTTTGTCCAAGAACATTCACTAAGTGTGCTCAGTATAATGAGCTCTGCATGGGAACAAAATGAATATGTGTCTCCTGTTTTGATTCAAAAAAGACCTGTATCCGAGTTGATGGTTGATCATGGCATCTTTTACAGTGGTGCTGTTGGTGCTGCAATATGACAAGGTTTCAGAACAGCCTGGCATCAGACTTGCTTTTGTCAATGCTAAATTAAGGCTCTTGCTCTTATTCTTATGGGGTGCTGGGGAAATAAGAGACACACATCTGCTTTGCTTTCTTCTCCCTTCTCTTGATACCCTTTCTCTCTCCTCCCCACACCCATGTCCTTTCTGTCACAAATACTCAACTCTGTTGTAGCATAAAAAGGGCCATAAACAATATTTGAATGGATAATCATGGCTGTGTTTCAATAAAGCTTTATTTATTAATGCAGAAATTTGAATTTTATATAACTTTCACATATCAAAAAGTATTCTCCTCTTGATGTTTTTTCAACAATTAAAAAATGTAAACGTTTCTTAGTTCATACAACTTACAAAAACAGGCACCAGTGTATGTCTCTGTCAAAGGCAGTTCAGCTCTGCTGTCTGCCTGGGTTCACACGCTCATACAATTGGCATACATTGTTTTTCCTCAAAAGCATTGCCTCTGCCTGAAGATCTTTTTCCCATTATCTATTGAGTGCTTAAAACTCCTGGAGTAATCTTTCATTTGCTCACTATCCAGGTTATTTCAATCTTTAAAACTAAGTTCAAATGAATCTCCTTTCCTAAATTCTCTTCATATCTTCTATATTAGTTTGTTATGGCTGCTGTAACAAAATACCATACCATTGATTGGTGGGTTTAACCAACAGAAATGTATTTCTTATAGTTCTTGAGTCTAGAAGTCCAAGATCAAGGTGTCAGCAGAGTTGGTTTCTTCTGAGGCCTCTCTCCTTGGCTTGCAGATGGCCACCTCCTCACTGTGTCTTCACATAGCCTTTTTCCTGGTGTCTCAACCTACACACAAGTCCTACTGGGCAAGGCCCCCACCTCATGACCTCGTTTAACCTCAGTTACCTCATTAAAGCCTTATCTCCTAATAGAGTAACATTAGGAGTTAGGACTTCAACTTATAAATTTTGGAGTAACACAATTAAGTCATAATATCCTTAATCAGATGTGTAAAACCTAAACAAACAAAGAACTCAGTAACCAAGTTAAATAATATTTTAGTGCCATTATTTAAAAAAAATTAAAATAGATGCAAAAAATCAAAGATAAAAATTCAAAATTTTAAGTAAGGACAGATTCTATGTTACTAATGTTTTTCTTTTGCCATGGGCTTTAAATATATTTTTATTTATTTATTTTTATTTTTGACAGAGAGATACAGAGACAGAGAGAGAACTGAACTGGACCAGCTCCCAGCTCAGCACATGGTTCCGGACGGGCCGGGGCCGGGATTCGATCCCCGGTCCCCGGCGCTGCAAAGTGAGCGCTTAGCCCACTGAGCCATCCTGGCTTCCTCTACCATAGGCTTTAGTATGGCTCAGATGACACTGACTTATTTCTTGCTGCTTCAGCCTGTCTTTTTTTTATTTATAATATACTTATAATATATAGCTTACCTTCGTTTACTGTAAACTTTAAAAGCAGGAATTATATTTTATGAGTATATTCACCTCCGCAATTTCTAGCATATCACCTAGCAAATAGTAGGTACACAGAAACTATTTGCTGGTTCAAATGCAACCACTACATGCTTTTCACATCTGTGCCTTCTGATGAAACATCATGGGGTTAATAAAACATTTCAATATTTGGAGTTTGTTTGTTTTTAATCAGAAATGTGCAAGCAAATTTGTTGCAATAAACTTCCACATCATTTTTATGGTGAAAAAATGTTGAGAAAGGCAAATGTGTCTAAACACCTTGAGGAAAATGCAAGGGGTGAGCCCACAATGTGGTAAATTATGGGATCGGGCCTAAATAGAGTGAGATGGGAGGAAGAGCATGGTATTTCCGAGAAATCCTCTATGCAGCAAGTTGTACATGAGGCTTGTCATATAATATAGCTTATTAAGCCTTACACCTTTAGTTTAAATGTAAAGGTGAGAAAATAGAGGAACAGACAGATTAAGTAATTTATAGCCAATGAGTGGATTAGAGAGGATTTGAATCATTCTGAATCCTGTAACTACTTCCATAAAATTATATTTGAGTTCACATTAAGGAATAGACATTCTTCTTCTCTTAGGGGATTTACATTTACATAAAAGAATAACAAAGAGCAATGCAAATAGTTAATGGCCTCAGGGATCTGAAACAAAATGGTATCTGAAATCAGTCATTCTGCCTGCTCTTTCTCCTGTCAGATAGTTAGCAGCTGCAGAATAATACTGTTTTACTTAGCCATACATTGACTATGATGCTATGGATTATGCTGAATGAGTGTTTGGTGATTCCATTGCAGTCATGCTTGTCTGTTCAGGAGACAAGTTTCCCTGATTAGCAGTTTGCCCCATCCCCCGCTCTAGAGGCACTCAGCCATAGGGCCTCATGAAGGCCATCCCAACTATGCTTATGGTTACTTAAGGAATTTGTGGCTTCTTCCTCAAAATATGGCAATATTATCATGATTTCATTCTTGCCATCTGTTTACTTGTGATCCTCTTCTTTTGTTCTCTTGTACTCCTGAGCTTATCTTTCAGAAATAAAAGCTTGCTTTCAGCCTCTCAACATGTTACCACCATTACTATGTAGGAGTCTAAATTTTATTGTTCTTTGCTCCCTGTATTATAGTTGGAATCTTCTCCGTGTTAACAGAAAAATGTTAGCATGAGTGAACATGTCCCACACTTGCTTCTAAGATACCTTCTTAGAACGACAGATTACCCTTTCCCTCACGAGTGGAGTGATCAGGCAGAGATCTGAAGGCACCCCCTCTTATGTCTTTAAGGATTGTAAGATTGTATTAATGGTTGACATGTTCCCTAATAATTCTTAACCCAGTGAGAATGAGAGACTTCCCCATATGACCTCTAGTAGCAGCAGCAGAACTTTAAAAGCTGGAGGAAAATCAGATCCATGTTATGTGTAAATATTGAGAAAGAGGCAGCTGAACAAGAGGTAAATTTTGGGTTCCCAAGCTGTCGCCTGCCTATTAGGATAGAGGAAGCTAGAATGTGGAGACAAAAGACACTGGTCATAGAGCCAGGAGATTGGACACAAATACCAGCTAGGCTACTCATTGTTTCTACAACCATTAGCAAGTTACTTTGTGTTCCTTCTTCAGTATATGGGAGATAATGACATCCTAATTTTAGGATTGTTGAAGATATTAAAGGAGATGTTAATGAAGCATAAGCTGCAGGGTCTCTCACATTCATGGGCCTTGTAACTCATTATATATATATATATATATATATATATATATATATATATATAACTTAATGTAACACATTATTTTATATATATATATCTTAAAACACATTTAATATCAAATATTAAGAGAATATAAGATCTTAGAGCAAGAAATTATATATTTATCTTTTTAACTAACCTAAAATATTACAAAACACAGGTTATAGAGAAATGTTTATTTAGAAATCTAACATCATAACAGAAATTATATCCACTTATCCCAATTACATCACAATCTGTGTGAATGTATATATAAGGCATCTTTTATATAGTTGCAATCATGTATTTACATTTTAGCTTTTATGTGTCTCCCTCAATGGAATAGTTAGAAATAAATCTGGAACACAAGAAACTTTAGCTGTATATCAGAGCAGAGGGACTTTTTTATTTTAATGATGCATTAGAAATATATCTAACATTTACTAAGCACTTACCATGTAATAAGGATTGTTTTAAACACTTCAAACATTTCACTCACTTTATCCCTGGAAATACTTTGAGAGATAGATTCTATTGCTGTTTCAAACATAATGAGGGCAAAATAGAGGTTCAGAGAAGTTAAACTACTTCCCTGTTCTCACACAGCTATAGAGTGGAGGAACTAGGGTTTAAAGCCACTCTGTCCTATTGGAGAAGCCATGTTCTCAGCCACCATGATCGACTGCCCTGTGTAAGTAAAGAGAAGACACATTGTAAGGGTAAAGAGGAGTATGATTTATTTTAGGGTGGGAAGAGGTAGTAACACTTCTATTTTTAAGTTTGACTTTTAAAGTAAATAAATAGGGGGAGGAGGGGGGAAGGAGAGTTGAGGGGGGAGGTGGGAGCGGGCACTTGTACATCTGGAAACTATCTAATTATTACCAACCAATGTCACCCCATTAAATTTAACAATAAAAATTATATAAAAAAATAAATAAAGTAAATAAATGTTGACTTTTAAATAAAGAATAACACTAGTTCAATTTTAGGGGCAAGGAGAAGATATAATATAGTCACCTTAGGGAAAGAAAAATTGAATTTACCAGGAAAACAGTAAGGTTTTGGGATAGTGCTAGTTTTTTATCTATGTCTACAAATGTAACCAAACTACCATTTAGCACCATTTTGGGATATTCTCCCACAATTTTTACTCTTTAAATTTCTGTCACAGGCAGGTGTATTAATCAGGGTTCTCCAGAGAAACAAAACCAATAGGTTATATGTAGATATATAGAGGCTGAGCAGACATACCTTTTAAAATGGGACAGAAAACAGCACTGCCCTTTTTAGAAATGGTCTGTATGGTCAGCCTAATCTCACTGGCCTAAATTAATTCAAGGTGTTAGTAGGCACCTTGAAAGAAAGTGCCTATTGACCTAAATTCAGGTCAAGGAATTGGATTATGTCCATCAGCACTAGTGAGGGAATCTTCTGTACTCAGTCTACTGATTCAAATGCTAATCTTTTCTGAAGACACCCTTACAGGCACATCCAGAAATAATGTTGTACTATTTGGATATCCCTTAGTCAAGTCATGTTGATACATAAAGTTAACCATTACAACAGGTATTTGAGTATTATTTATGGTTGGCTGTTGTCTGATGAATATGGTCATAATGGAAACAAGGGAAGGGGAATTAAGAGCATGTGCAAGGTACTGGTTATATAGTTCTGGATCATGAACTCCACACTGGGCAAGGAGAGATGTGAGGACATGATAGGGTATGAATTGTTTCAAGGGAGATAAATAATTATTGGAATAGAGGATAAGAGAAGTGAGCTGGCAAGGCCAGGAATAGTGAGTGATCTGAAGTTAGAAATCTAGATTTTAAGGTTAGAAAGAGGTGAGGCTTTTGTTGGTAACAATATATAGATTTGCACTATCAGTGTGAGGGACTTAAGTCAAATTTTTAAAAGAAAAAACACTTATTTTGAGGTGATCAAGGAACTGAAAAGCTAAGACTTCTGCAGTGATCCAAAAGAGTAGAAGTGGTTGGTTGTGAGGAAGTTAGTGAGCTAGTTTGTAATGCCATCAAAGGTTTGAAGGGAAGTGATCAGATGATGGTAAATGATAGCAGATCATCTGTCAGAATGACTTGTGGAGATCAATAAAAATGGTGGCATGAGAAGTGCTTCTGGAAAACTTCTCCGGAGGTTACAATAAATAAAACAACTATAATTCAATGAAGGATTTTCTACACAACACACAGGCACAGCAAAGAGACCCACTTACCACACTGAAGTACCTGCAGGTGGGCAAAGAGGGTCAAACTGAGGAGGAAGGAAGGGGGAGATCAGAGATGGAGCCACGAACTCTGTGGCTGGGGGAGGAGGAGGAGGGAGAAGGTGGCGGGTGAACATTCCGGACCTCACTTGGTTTTCAGGACAGAGAAGAGGAGGCTTGAGGCTGGGGCTGTGAGACACCACAGTCAGACCTCACTCTGGCTCCAGGTTGTACTGAGGTGGGTGACATGAGATGCTGCAGCCTGACTTCACTGTGGTTCATGAGAGAAGGAGTGGGAGTGAAGAGGGTGGTGAGAAACTATAGCCCGACCTCACCCCTGTTCTGGAAAGAGGAGAGAAAAGTCTAGATGGCTTCTCTGTCCAAGAACAGTCTTGCCTGAGAGGTCAGCATATAAAACAGCTGATCCCAATACTCAGGGCAGAGACCTCAGGGCAAACTGAACACAAAAAAGCATAAACCCACGCTGCCCTCAGTGCCCTCAGTGCCAGGCAAAAAAACAGACAGGGAGCCTGGTTGCCTTTCCCCACTCATCCTTCCAGATGTTTGCCCTCCCACCTGTTTCCAGTATTAGCAGTGAGCCCCAGAAGAAACTGTAGCAGTGAGTGTCAAGTTACAGAACCAAATATCTATAGACACAGAGAGGTAACCAAAATGAGGGGAAAAAATAAATACGTCCCAAATCAAACAACAGGTGAAAACCCCAGTAAAAGGTCTACAGGAGATGGAGACCAACAACCTATCAGAGACGGAGCTGAAAACAGTGGTTGTAAGGATGCTCAAAGAATGTGGTGAAAAGTTCAATGAAGAAATAGCAAGCATGAAGAATGACATAGAAATCATAAAAAAAGAACTAGGCAGAAAAACAAAAACAATAACTGAAATGAAACTAGAATAGACGGAATTACCAAATTAGATGAAGCAGAGACATGATTCAATGATTTGGAAGACAAGGTAGTAGAAAACATCCAAACAGAACAACAACAATAACAACACAAAAAAAGAATCTATGAGGATTTTGTAAAATATATAAATGTCTCATCTCCTTGTTGTACATTTGAAACTAATGTAATATTGTAAGTTAAAATTAATTGAAAAATAAAATATGTAACAAGAATAATTTATAATCTCATAATCCAGAAAAATAAAGAAGGATTATTTGTGTTTCAAAGAACGTGAAGCTTTGAAGGAAGAAGGTAGAACTTTGATCTGGAACATAATGATCTTGAACAACTCTGGACTGTGGCCAAATCCTGATCCATCACATTTTTGCAATAAAATTGTACTGGAACATAGCCTAACTCTTCATTTATGCATTGTCTGGCTATTTTGGAGCTACTACGGCTCCCAATTGAATTACTGCTTCAGGCCTTATCTTTTCCAAAGCTGAAAATATTTATTAATACTATTTGTATTAGGACAGAAAACTTACCAACCTCTGATCACTGTTAGGAATATCTGTTGTCCACTTAACCTCCAAGCTAATGAAATGTGGAAAGGAAAATACTTATACTTGAGAGAGCTGCAGGAAGAGAAGCCTCCAAAAAGTGTGTCCAGGCTTTTGTTAGAGTCATATGGTATAGAAAAAGTTCAGAGGAGAGACTGAGAGCTGTGTATTTTTCATGTATAAGACACCCCCATGTATAAGAAAACCCCTGCTTTTCTAACCCAACATTAAGAAATCAATACATGGGTTATTCTCATGTATAGGATGACCTCCAACTTTTGGTCTAACAATTTTAGACAAAAGTACTGTATGCATGGAAAAATATGGTGTATCAATTAGGATTTTCTCCATATAAGAAAGTATAATGACAGAGTGCTGTCACAAGTTCAGGCATTTACCAGTATCAATGTGACCCAAAAATTGTCTGGCTTCCTCCTCTGCCATCACTGGTATGCTGGTTTTTGCTTTTTATGCATTTCACTACATTGTCTCAATATTAAAAAACGTTCAAACTGAGGAAGCTGGAGGTGGGTGTGGAATGGCAAAACACTGGCCTTGTCTAAGTGATTATTACTTTTTTTTTAATATTATTATATTTTATTGTTAAATTTAATGAGGTGACATTGGTTGGTAAAAATTAGATAGTTTCCCGATGTACAACTCTACATCACATCACCCATGCATCGCATTATGTGCCCAGCTCCCAGAATCAGGTCCCCCTCCAACACCATATATCTGGTGCCCTCTCCCACCTCCCCTCCCTCTCTCCCTCCCCCCCTCCCCTTCCCTCAGGCAATCACCAAGTTATTGAGTGTGTCCATAGGTCTCTGTGTCTTTGTAACTTTCAGTTTTATATTCCACCTATAAGTGAGGTCATAATTTTTCCGGATTCTTTCATTCTGACTTATTTCGCTTAATAAGATGGTCTCTAGGTCCATCCATGTTGTCACAAATGACTGTATTTCATCATTTTTTATCGCTGAGTAGTATTCCATTGTGTAAATGTACCACATCTTCTTTATCCAGTCATTAATCGAAGGGCATTTTGGTTGTTTCCATGTTCTGGCCACTGTGAACAGTGCTGTGATGAACACGCGGGTACAGACATCTTTAAAGATTAAGGTCTTCAGGTTTTTGGGTAGATGCCCAGTAGAGGGATGGCGGGTCATATGGTAATTCCATTCGTAATTTTTTGAGGAATCTCCATACAGCCTTCCATAGTGGTTATACCAGCTTACATCCCACCAGCAGTGTATGAGGGTTCCTTTTTGTCCACAGCCTCTCCAGCACTTGTTATCCCTTGTCTTGTTGATTATAGCCACTCTAACAGGTGTAAGATGGTATCTCATTGTGGTTTTCATTTGCATCTCCCTAATTGCTAGTGAAGTGGAGCATGTTTTCATGTATCTGTTGGCCATATGTTTGTCTTCATGAGAGAAGTGTCTGTTAAGGTCATCTGCCCATTTTTTAATTGGATTGCTTGTTCTTTTCTTGTTGAGTTGTACAAGTTCTTTGTATATTTTTGATATTAGCCCCTTATCAGAGGCATTGTTTGCAAATATTTTCTCCCAGTTGGTTGATTCCCTCTTTGCTTTGTTGATGGTTTCCTTTGCAGCACAGAAGCTTTTTAGCTTGATAAGGTCCCATTTGTTTATTTGTGCTTTTACTTCCCTTGCCAATGAGGTCAGATTCATAAAGTCCTCCCTGAATCCCAGGTCCATAAGTTTAGTGCCAATGTTTTCTTCTATGCGATTTATTGTTTCCTTTTTTATTTGAAGGTCTTTTATCCATTTTGAGTTAATTTTGGTATAAGGTAAGAGATCGCATTTCACCTTCAGCCTTTTGCATGTGGTTTTCCAGTTTTCCCAGCACCATTTACTGAAGAGGCTTTCTTGCCCCCACTGTATATTTTTTGATCCTTGATCAAAAATAATCTGTCCATAAATTTGTGAGTTTATTTCTGGGTTTTCAATTCTGTTCCATTGGTCCGTGGGTCTGTTTTTCTGCCAGTACCAAGCTGTTTTGATTACTGAGGCTTTGTAGTACAAATAAAAGTCAGGCAGAGAGATGCCCCCAGCTTTATCCTTTTTTCTTAGGACAGTTTTTGCGATTCGGGGTCTTTTGTGGTTTCATATAAATTTGATGACTTTT